>JANHZU010003101.1:37923-47962 GCA_032468055.1 Acrochordus granulatus | reverse complement strand
AAACCTTGATGACCTTATTGCACCAAGTTGGATCTGTCTCTTCGGGGGTCACACAAATCCTTTTTGGAGTTTCAGACACGGTAGAGTGGCGAAGATGAAGTTTGTGCAATGGACCTCATCCCAACTTTTTTAAAGAAGATTTGGGGATGCTTGGGAGCCCCAAATCCTTTCCCTGAATTTCTAGGCACGAGAAAAAAAAAATCAGGGAGTGAACATGTCAGAGAAATATTTGACAAACTAAAGAAGGAGACTGATCCGGTGATAAATTTAAGAGAAAGTTGAAGTCTATGTAATCTCTCGAGAAGAGCCACACAATATTTTCAACAACAACAGCCACACATTTCTTTCTATATTCCAGTGCTTTTAAAAGCCACTCAATATATTGATAGATCAAATATGCTTTCTGCGAAGAGCAATTAATGGAGAGCCTGAATTTCCCTGATGGAAAGCATTTCTATTTTTTAAAAATTGCAAAAAGCATTTTCAAAGAATGTTTTGTTGATTTATTTGTTTTCTAAAAAAGAAAGTTCATTCGAAGGGATGATTGGTTTGAATTCTGCCATGACTACAGAAATGAATCTTTGAAATGCAGGGGTCTCTTGTTCCAAATATTTTTTCCCAGGGTGGCTTAAACATTGTGTGGGGGCAGGACTTGTTCTTGAGCGATGACAGACTTCAAAGAAGAATTTGCTCTTAAATTGGAATAAAAACAGAAGCCAGCCGTAGGCTCTGCAGACAACTGGAAGGAACCCAAGTTGATGGCCTGCATACAGGGACATCATGCAAATGTGGGCTTTATTTTATTTTATTTATACCCAGCATTTATTTATTTGTATAAATAACTCAAGGTGGCAAACATACCTAACACTCCTTCCTCCTCCTATTTTTCCTACAACAACAACTCTGTGAGATGGATTGGGCTGAGAGGGGTGGGCCTAACATTACCCAGCCAGCTTTCCTGGCTAAGCCAAATGTCTGGCAAAAGGAGGAGGTATCCTCCTTTTCATCCTCATCTCCTCCATCCAGTGGACGTAGCCATCAAATCAAATATACAGTAGCTAGTCCTCGCTTATTGACAGTAATTGGGACCAAGAACCCTACTGTTAAGCAACACAGTCATAAAATGCAACATTGCTTGACAGCAGTGGCTTTCAATAGCAGTTATGCAGTCCCCGTTGCTCTCATTAAGTGTATCCCATATGTTTGCAGCATCCAGCAGTCATCTGATTGCTATTTCTGAATTCCTGCAGGCTTCCCCAATGACTTTGCTTATTGAAAACCAAATCAAAGGTCTCAAATGGCAATCAGATGACTGCAGGATGTTGCAACCATTGTAAATGTGCGCTGGTTGCCAAATACCTGCACTGTAATCGCGTGCCCATGGGATGCTGCTATCTGGGGAGTTCTGGGAGCTGAAATTCACACACCTTCTAGGTGCTGAGGTTGACAATCACTGCTCTATATAATGCATTTTTGTATCTTGAGGGACCTTCATGGACAGCTTGGTGGTAGTCAGAGCTACTAAATTTTGGCTTGGCTTATGTGGAAGACTTCTAAGGAGAGCCAAGTAGTTTCAGTGAGAATCACACTATAAACTGAAAGTATTTTTTGTGTTGTTTGGAGATGTTTGTGCTAACACAGAGATGAAGTGGGATAAATTCCATGGTGGTGGTCTGGGTGGTTTAAGCTGTTGGACAGAAACAAGACTCAGGATTCCCTGCATTTATTTACTACTTTGCCAAACAACTGAGATAAACTGGGAAAGGCTGACAAATCTTTCATGGCTTCTGTTTGGGTGTCTTTTGCTCAAATTCATATAGCCCATAAATGTGTTTCAAATTTATCAAGAATGCTGTGTCAGCATTCCCTCTTAATAGCTCAGGAAAATGAGGTTGCCATAAGTGATCTTGGATGTACATTTTTGCTTAATACAGAAAAAAAGGAGTCTTCCGATTCATTAGATCAAAGACCACCAGTTCCATCATTCTTGGCAAGAACATTAATCCGTATGAGAGAACTGCTATAAACAAGCTACCATGGAAGCAGTCCTGAAATAATACCTCCAATCTAAGAATTTCCTACTGATCAAATTTGCAGCTTGATAGGAAGCTAAGTGGGCACAGGTTTCTTTCTTGGTTGGTGACCAACCGGGCAGAGACAAGAAAGCACATGATTAAGTGGGACAAGATCAGAACATCAATCCAACTCCTGAATTATTAATTTCACCTCCTGTGCCAATGGCAGCATCTAAGAGGAAACTCAACATGGAACGACCCTTAAAGAGCATCTCACAGCTTCAGCTGGAGCAAAATATGACAGATAAGTTGCTATTTGTAGTATGATACTTACACCTACATTGGAAGATCTGCTGTGGTTGTCAGATGCTTCTTGAAGACCATTCAAGGTGTTGATTTGGAGCTACGCAGCCTTAAAGAGATTATGGTCTCATCATTAGGAGACCATCAACCTCCATTTGAGCATCTCTGGACCATGTTTGGCGATACATGTCTTCTGAACAACTGACGCTTCCATCCAGGACCTTTGTGGCAATTCAGAATCACCTCCTGGGGTATGTGGACACACAGTTGATTTAGTAGCGGCTTTGCTGTAGTAGGTATGAAACCACACCAAATATTGTTTTTTTTATCTTGAAATACTGCGATTTTGCGGAGTTTCTAAGCGTACCATTCTTCATGGGCAGGACCCCCTGGCTTCCCGTTCTTGCTCTAGCATTGCTCTCTACGTGCCAAAGTCAGGTGATGGAAGGCATGGAAATGCCCAATGTCCTCACTTTTATTTTGGATGAGCTGTTGGTGGGCCTTCTTCTACATCTCTTTCGAATGCGATTTCATCGCAATCTCAGGAGTCGCATTTATTTATTTATTAAATTTGTATGCCGCCAAAATCCGAAGACTCTCGGCGGCTAACAACGCTAAAAACAATCTGTTAAAAACACTTAAAAATAAAATAATAATAAAATTTAGCATCCTTTCCACCATCAGGAAAGGAAACAGTGTTTTTCTCTTCATTGACAAGCCTTTGAAGTTGGAAGCCATAATTTTCACACGTGGCTTCTGATGAATTTTAGTTGTGCTGCATTTCCCCCCCCCCCGTTTCTTATCGAATTGACTGTCTTCTGGATGTCAAAAACAGACGGGAAGTAACTGCACATCAACGTGAGCGAAGGACACTCCATAAACCGGTTCACTGCAGGCGTACGTTGGTCCAGCTTTTGTATGATACGGCTCTCCAGAAAACCAAAAATATTAGAAATGATACCACTGATTCCATTTTAGTATCGTCTAAACCAGGGTTCCCCCATCTTGGCAACTTTAAGATGTGTGGATCTCAGCTCCCAGAATTCAGACGGCTGGGCAATTGTGGGAGCTGAAGTCCATGCAATTTAAAATTCAAAATTGCCCAGGTTGGGAAACCTTGATCTACACTGTGCGCCAAGTTCAATTCGCATCGCTTTTAACCGATTACCTTGTAAACCGCTGTGGCTCTGTTCACGTAACACGTGATGCCCACACCTAAGATCAACTAACCCAAAGTACCGTGGCTCATTGCGATCAACTGTTTCGTACAACGCATCAAGACAACTGCCGGGATGCCCCCAGTACGTTCAGCCACGTATTAACCATGTTGGCTTGGTCTGTCGTTCTGCGAAAAGGCAGCCAACTGTGGGCCTCCCAGCTGCCCTGCCGAACTTTTTTGCAGCCTTCCCTGGAGATGCCTGGGTTTTCCAGCAGGCAGACCAGTAGCCCTTCCCTAATCCTACCCATACTGGACTTCTTGGTAGCTGCACAGGGAAAGCCATTTGGCACTTCCTTCTTGATGAACACAACCAAATGCTCTTTACCAGAACTGACTAGCATCAAGAAGATCGTTGATGCTGGAGAAAAAGAGGACGCAAGATGGAATTTGGGTCCCTGTTAAAACGCTTGTGCTTTGAAGGTTGGGATGGCCGAAGAGGAAGTGGGAGCTTAGTAGATGCCTTGAGACTCCGGAGCACTTCCAGGCAAGGAAATCTGGTGTTTTAGTCTGTTTACTGTTGTCCATTGTGTGCACGGATCTGTTGAGGAAAGATATCCTTGCTGCACTTACCTCCACATCTGGAATCTGTTGCTGACTTGAGTTCTTTCCATTTTGCTAAAGCGTATGAAGTTTCCCCCTAAATCTTTAGGTTATTATGACCTTCCTGACCTGAACTGAGCACACGCTAAAATAAACAGTGAATTCTAGTGCGCGTGACTTACAAAACCATCTGGCATTTTCAAAATTTCTCCCTGGGTTTCGGAATTCCAAGCTATCCCAAACTGGGATGATTATGTTCCGAATTCTACAGTGGCCATTGGAATTATAGGGACCCCCAAAACAGTGTAGACTTTAGTGTACTTGATTCAAGTATTGATGTGCTTGCGTGTGTGCTTTTTTTATGACTGGCTAGTCCACGCCTTGTTTTGGTAAAGCATTACAAGTGAGAGGAAGAGAAGAAGGAAGGAAAGATGGACAGGAAAAGGAAATGGAGGGAAAGAAAAAAATGAACAGCAAGTGGAGGAAACGAAAAACAGAAAGTCAAGGAGGTGAAGGAGAAGGAGAAAATAGATGAGGAGGAAGAGGAAAGAGAAAGAGGAGTGGAAGAGGAGCAAAAGGAGGAGAAGATAGATGAGGAAGGAGAAGGAGATTGACAAGGAAGAGAAGAAGAGGAGGAGGAGAAAAGGAAGTAGACAAGAAAAGAATTAGGAGAAAAGGAGAGGGGAGGACAAGGAAATTGAGGAAAAGCGGGAAGAAGAGGGAGATAAATAGTGGAAGAAGGTCGATGGGAAAAGAAGAGAATGAAGTAAAGGAGGAAGAGAAGAAGCAGAAGGAAGGGTCACATTAGCAATCTGCAAGCCTGGTCATTTTAAGAGTTCCCATGTTGAGTCCAGGAGTTTAACTTTTTGGGACTTTTATGGGACACTTAAAATCAAGTGCCACGGAGGAGGAGACAAGGTTGGAGCCTCTCTCCTCTGCTTCCACAAGGGCACAGAGCCTTCCGGAGAAACATATAATTTTTTAATTATCAGATTATCGCCATTCTTCATTGCACTTCTGCGTGCCCGATTGTTTTGGTGGTGCTCTCTTAACTTTTGGCAAACACACAAGACACCTGGGGCAGTCATGTGTATTCCCGTCACTTCTACTTCCAGAAAGTCAAAAGGGCGCCCACGACTGCATAAGCGCCACTCCCGCCTCCTTTCAGCATGTGTGGCGGACACAGCACATCCATCAGCCCTTCGAGGTGGTCCAGACGAGAAACCAGAGCCGTGAGTGTTGCTACTGTCCTTATGGTAGTGTTAGTAGTGCTGCAGTAACAGAATCTCACAAGTCTGAGAGCACTTTTTCCACCTTATTTTTACTTTTCAGAAAACCAGGGAGGGTCTCGTCTGTTGTCTCCTGTGGGCCAAGCGGTCTCTTATCTGACCGTTGCCTTGGCTGTGGCTCCTCCTCCTCCTGTCTCTCAAGGACATTCTCACGGATCACCGCGTCATGGAAGACAGGAGCAGAATTTCGGGGGTGTCTTAGGACTTTCTTACCCTACCTAGAAGCTCACGTTGACGCGTCAACATTTTGAGTTACGTTATTTATACCCCTGTTCAACTTGTCTCTAAGATTCGATCGAAAATCCACCCACTCCAAGGCTGAAATGGTTGTGTGAAATGAAGGGCGTTTATTTATAGGCAATCATTTCATACATGCAGACAGTCCTCGACTTCTGTATTCATTTAGTGACCATTCAAAGTTACAACGGCACTGAAAAAAAGTGACTTACAATCGGTACCCCTACTTACAACCGTCGCAGTGCCCCCCAGTCATGTGATCGAAATTTGGGCACTTGGCAACCGGCATGTATTTATGAAGGTTGCGGCATCCCAGGGTCATGTAACCACCGTGGGAGATCTTCCCAGCCAACTTCCGGCAAGCAAAGTCTATGGGGAAAGCCGGATTCGCTGAGCAACCACGCGATTCGTTCAACGGCAGCGATTTGCTCAACGGCCGTGAAAACCGGGTGTGATTAACTTAACAACTGCCTTGCTTAGCAACATGAATTTTTGCCCCAATTGTAACGGTAAGCTGAGGACTACCTGTAGAGAATTTTGAGTGAACAACCTCTCTCTCTCCCTTTTCTTTTGATGGTGGTGGCCCATTTGTCAAGGGGGTCTCGCCGCCCCCTGACGGAAAACTAAAAGTATGGCTCTAGCTTTCAGTTCGGTTTATCTTCAGACCAAGATGGACACTTTGCTTCTTTCTCCCTTGTTGTTGCTCGACCGCAACTCCGTGCAGCTCCATGGCCACCTTGCAGAGGCCCGGGGATTATTGTGCAAAGGCTCTCCACCCTTCTTCTCCACGGAAGCAGCAGCTCTCCACGATTCATTCCCTTTGCGCAAATCGGAGCCCGCCGAGCCGTAAGGCCGCTCATTCCGGGACAGGGGCGCCTCCTGGGTGAGGCGTCTCCTCAGTCGTCGCTGCACGCCTTCCGACGGCCCGTCAAGCCATGCCCATCGCTCTCGACCCAAAGCACACACTGCAGGTCCTCTGGAACCTCTGCAGCCCCTCGTTGCTTCCAGGAGGGTTTCGCTCGGGCCCCTAAGCGCGGGAGTGCCTCGAGAGTCACCCAGCGGATGACTCCCGCGAAGGAACCAACCTTTCGCCAGCCACGCCGCATCCGATAGAAGACAGATGTCACCGGAGAAGTTCTCCAGACCTCAACACCCATCGCTGAAGAAACTTGCAGCTTTCATACCACTCGAAGGAATAAAGCGGCACGGTTTTCTCTGACCTCAGTCCTTCCGGATGTCCGGGAGGTTCGATGATCGGACTTCCACCTCGCACAGCTACTTCTTTCTGGGTTGCTTCGGGTATGGCTGAAGATTTTTTCTTTCTCAGTTCCTCCTGGAGATCGCAAGACTTTAATCCGGGAGGTGATGTACATCCTCAAGCCTGGACGGAGACCACTAGGAACTCCAAGGTTGCTGGCTAGATTGGGAAGTAAGGGGGGGGAAAAAAAACTGCCCAAAGGCGAAAACAAACCACTTCTGTATACGAGCGAGTATAATGCAGCTGGGCAAACTCGTCGCAAAATTCACTTCTGGAACAGAAGTAGGAAAAAGACTGAATGCAGCTCAGAAGAATCCCAGGTCTTCCTGCTGTGATTTTAAAGTTTCTAGTTTTGATCCGTTGTCACCCCAATAGAGGGGCATGGTGGCCTAGTGGTTAAGATACTGGGCTTGTCGGCCGGAATGTCAGTGGCCCAAGTTCGAGGCCCAGGTGCCACATAACGGGGTGGGCTCCCGTTGTCTGCGCCAGCCCCTGCCCACCCGGCACTTTGAAAATGCAAGGAGAGAAACAGGCACCGTCTAAGTTGGTGGGAAGGTAACAGCGCTCCGCGCGCCTTGGGGTGCGGTCATGCCGGCCATGTGGCCACGGAATAACCCTGGCTCTTTGGCTAGGAAATGGGGATGAGCACTGCCCCCTAGAGTCAGCCACGACCGAAAGGGGGGCCCTTTACCCTTTTTAACTCCAATAATCATTTCTGCAACTCAGCTGTAGGCTTTCTGGCAACTGCTACTCCATGTAAGTCTGAGATCATGGCTTTACTACAAGTCTTTTTCCACAGCAGGAGCTCTACTCGTCTAAGCGGGTGCCTTCCAGAGACCTTTAATGGCTCTTATAATTATTCCAAGCTGTTACTTCTTGGAAGGAATAAAATACAAATCCAGGGGGCGAAAATGCACGGACTGCTTTTATGCAGCTCAGAAATGGTTGCACTGCATTTCCACTGACTAAGAAAAGTGAACAAGACTAGCTGGCTGGAGATCAAGAGCGTTTCCCTCCCTTTAGGATTGAAGATGGCCGTATCACCAAGCATAACTCTCCATGGTGCTGTTGGACCTCCACGCATGTTTTCTGTGCAAAGTTTGGGTTTGGTAAGGGTGGAAAAATAATTTATTGGAATGAGCAGAGTGTGGCATCACCGGAATAAAAATCCATATTAGTGTTTCCATTCCAGGTGTATGGACCTCAACTCCCAGAATTCCCGAGCCAGCAGGACCATTTCTGAGAATTCTGGGCATTTTAGAGCCCCCTCCTGATAGGTAAACTACAATTCCCAGCATTCTCCAGCCAGCATAGCCATTGCAGGTAGTCCTCGACTTACAGCCATCTGTTTAGTGCCTGTTCAAAGTTACAACGGCACTGAAAAAAGTGTCTTACGACGAGTCTTTGCACTTATGACTATTGCAGCATACCCACGATCATGTGATCAAAATTTAGGTGCTTGGCAATTATGACACTTGCAGGGTCCTGGAATCCTGTGATCACCATTTGCAACCTTCCCAGCCAGTTTCTGACAAGCAAAGTCAATCGGGGAAGCCAGGCTCACTTAATGACTGCTTGATTCATTTAACAACTACAGTGATTTGCATAACAACCAGAGCAGAAAAGCTTGTAAAATCAGGTGCAACTCATTTTGCTTAGCAGCAGAAATTCTGGTTCCAGCTGCGGTCGTTAAGTCAAGTACTACCCGTAGATATTTCCAAAAATAATGCCATAAAACACTTCTTAGTATTTAAGAAATGATTATCAGCACGAGGCCTTGATTTATTTATTTTTTGATCAATAAACCTCCAAATAGCATCAGCTGTAAAATCATGAGGAAAAGATGAAGCCAGGATTTGTTAAAATGTTCTGAATTTGCCTGAAGTCCTAACTTACAACGTACGTATTTTTGAAAATAAGTGTTTGATTTTACCAATGGCAGATTACAGACTCCACATCTTTGCACAAATGGAAAGCACGTGTGCGCAAAACACACACATAACTAGCCCACCAACAAACCGCCAGAGAAATTGTTCATTTTCTCCTAATGAAAAGACACACAGCATCAAAGCAACTTGGTGCAAAATGCAACTAAAGCAACTTAAAACTGATTTTGCCTATGGCTATCAGGGAAACGGAACAGTTTGTCTCAAGAGCCCCCCCAAATTAATACAGTATTATGACTACATGATCAATACCCTCCTTTTCATGGGTGTCACATACACGACGCCTACAAAAAATGGCAGAGCTTCGATCGCGCACGACTTTTTTGACAGCTCCCCTCCAGATGTCGCTGAAGGCACAGAACTGTACACATACAGGTTGTCCTCGACTTATGACCACAACGAGGACCAGAATTTCCATAGCTAGGCGAGAGTCACGCCTGATTTTACAACCTTTTTGCCATGGTTGTTAAGCGAATCAACTGCAGTTGTTAAGCAGGTCATGGGAAGTAGCAAAAAGCAACCTGAAAAACGGTGAAAACAAACCACTTCTGTATGAGGCAAGAAAACTGGGCAAATATGTGACCTTGTCTTGAAGGCTTTATGTACTCAACCCCAAAGCCTGCTTTAAAATCAGGAATATTAAGAGTTATCCTCCCATAAATAGCAATTAGCTTCAGAAATATTTGCAAGGATAAGTGAAGGCGGGGAGAAATAAAATCCAGGAAAATTAAAATGCACTTATCACAGCTCTACTTGCATCATTTTTTTTTTGTACGAAGCAACTTTTAATTCATAAGGGGTGTTTTTCCTGGAAATGAGGGGGCACTTAACCTCCCCGCAAACTAAAACGCAACTGATGGAGACAATTAAAACTCCCCTAATCCTCTTAGGCGTTTTGCCTTTCAGAACAAAGCGAGATCATTTCTTCTGTCTTGTCCTTGGACAGTATTGCCATTAACTGCAAAAAGACATTAATGAAAGAATGAGAGAAGTTTGCTTTGTGCCATCCTTCACCGAAAGGCTGAATATAGGTAGTCCTTGACATATGACCAGCTGCTTAGCGACTGGTCAAAAATTATGACCTGTGACAACTCTGAAGCCTTTGAGTGTGTGCATCACAACCAAATGTGGCAAATTCCAAAAGAGATGGGGGTACCAGACCCCCTTACCTGTCTCCTGAGAAACTTGTATGCTGGTCAAGAAGCAACAGTTAGAACTGGACATGGAACGAC
>JANHZU010003100.1:114281-124742 GCA_032468055.1 Acrochordus granulatus | reverse complement strand
ATTTTCCAAAAATCTTATATTTTTCATTCACTCAGATTCAGATACAGTAATTGAATGGCCATGGGAATTTGACTCAGGTATAGCAGTTCTGAGTGTACTTGTAAGACAAGAGTAAATAAAATGACAGACAAATTAATGAAATTATGCATTCAACAGTAAAATGTGCATCCAAAATGTACAACTGGTAGGAAAGGAAATATAGGAAAGTGTAGAATTAGAGCCACTATATCTTGATAAGTATGTATACACATTAAATAGAGCTTCTGGATTAATTTATAATTCCTTGCACTAAAGTAATCACTGTGTCCTGTCATATGACATGGGTTAAGTATTCAGCTGAATGGTGGCATGGGAGGGGATTATCCCTGTGTCTGATTATTTTGGTGTGCAATACCCTATAACATTGTCCAGAGGGAAGAGGTTCTAACAATTTATGACCAGGGTATGAGAGGTCTGCAGATATCTTCTCCACCCATCTCTTGACCTGCACAATATACAAGTTCTCCATGCCTGATTCCAAAACTAAACAGTTAAGATCTGTCTCCTTCTCTAGCATAGCTACAAAAACACCATCCTCAGAATGCATTATACAAACAAAAACAAAAAACACAGTGTTACAGAAGTAGAGTTTTTATCAAGGGTTATGAAATGACAGTTATGCTAATTTATGCCTGCATTTCATACAGTAGAAGTTCTTAGTAAAGGATTCATGAATCTCAATAGATGTGGAAATATTCAGTTTCTTCCTGCTATGAATTTCAGCTCCCAAGGCTGCATGGCAGAAAGAGAGCCAATGTTTCATGCTTGAACATATTTTTGATCCTACAATGGCTGTGGACTTTCCGTTGCCACAGAAACTAGCTCTGGAAAATCTTCAAGCCTGAAGGCATAGGCCATGTTAGAACATAGTTACATGCCAGTTTTTGTCATTTTTGAAGCATAGCTTCAGACTCCTAAATCAAGATTTTTGTTTGATGCAGTGAACCTCTATTATTAGCCATCTTTGAATATACAGCAGGTGCATTTGTATTAAGTGTAGGAGACAGGCATGTTTGTATGATACAACTGCAAATTTTATAGGAATCCTACTTCTTTTCCCATAAGCTTTCTTTAAGTAAGCACTTACTTTGTTATCTTTTTCAGATTGAAAGGAGTTTTGATTTAAATAACATCTACTTTGGGAATACTTGTAAATAGTTGTATTTTTCTGAGAGCAAGTTAGAATAGCGTCTGAATAGAAAAATGTCCTGGTAGAACTTCCAATAAGCCAACTGCTATTTCAAGATAAGCATTATATGTTAATAAGCTTAATGAATATCAGTTTTTTTAATTAATTCACTAAATTTCGGCAAGTTAACATGGCTCTAAAAAGATTCTAAATGCAGAACTCTGTACCCTATGAAGAGAGAGAGAGAGAGACTACAGACCACATAGCTATTTTAAGCTTACCTATTATTTGCACTTTTAGTGTTGACTTTTCCATCTGGTACTATTAACTTGCCTTTTTTTGTCACAGAATGCAAACTCAGTTCTCCAGGTATTTATGTAGGTGGCTAGAAATAATAACTCCAGCAATGCTGCTCATATCAACAATCTTTAGAATACATTTTCTAGCTAACAGTCAAGACTGCTGTTTTTTCTTGCACATACACACAATTTTCAAGGTATCTTTATTTAGCAAACTTGTATGCCTCCAATCTTGTGAAAAGCAACTGTAGGCAATTTACAATCCATAAAATATTAAACAATAATATTAATAGTACAATTAAAATAAAATTAAAATATACAAAGCAATCATGAAAGCAACAGCCTGAGATCTAAAATGATCTGATCTTACTGTTAAAATTAATTATGATTTAAATCATCTGTTGTTATTGGCACTGAAGGCAGCCAGGTGTATATAGATTCAGTTAAGAACAATCACGCTAGTAGTGTTCTGGAAGCTCTTGCAGACATAACTATTTCTCCCAGACCTTGGACTAAGGTGGTTAAAGTTCCTTGAGAGTTTGTTGTTATATGTATCTTCTGTTGTTGGTTGAATTCAGCATCTTATGCTATGTCTTTTTGATTTTGTTGGCACTTCTTTAAATTGTATGACATTGTATTTGCTTTGTTACATTGTGAGATCTCAAAATCATTCTGGATTTGGATGTAGCCTAAATTAGGTTAAATTATAAATTTATTGTAATATAAATTATATTGCAATATTAATTAAATTGCAATATAAATTATATTGCAATCATCCCAACACCACAATTTCATACACTTAATGCATGGTAAAGTTCTTGAACTCAGTTGCATATATCTCTAAGTGAACATGGATTTCTGGTTTATGATGATAATGGGCTTTGTGATAACTCCTCTAAGTCAGGAGAGCCCTTAGAATTGATGTAGGGTTATATGCCAAAATCAGAAACACTCTTCCCTTTAAGTGCAAAATCTGAATAAAATTGTGTGAGAACAGAGAACATTGTTGGAATATTTATTAATTAAAATATATTGGGTTTGCTTATTGCTCCACACAGAACGCGTAAAATAGATTTCTTGAATATAATCTAAATTATAACAATTTTTAAAAATTATTTCCACAAAATAAAGATATACCAACACGATCCCCATTTACTTCTACTGCATGGCCAAAATCCAGATATATTTAATAAAACTTGTATCCTGTAGATTTTTTTTGCTTCTGCTACTTCTACTTTTGCAACTCGATAGCTACTGGCAGTAGGATTTAAAGAGCAATTGGTTGAGGCCTTATATCAATCTATCTTTCTAAAGGAGACCATACCACTGGCAGCTTCATTTTTAAGCATTGGTGCTTGGCTGGGATCTTTAATTAACTCAGTTAAGGACCTTCTACATAAGTCTGTGCCTGCAGGATGGAATTAAGAGGAATGAAAAACTAAACTGACAGATACATTAAGACCTGCTTCCAGGATGCTGCATTACAGGAAGGGCAGTGGTAGTTTGTTAGAATTTTTTTCAGATCACTTTAAAAAAAGCATGACATTTACACTAAATTTTCTGGAGGAAACTGATTTTTCAAAAGCTACCTCTTACATACATTGCAGTAGTAATCTTTCTGTGGATTCTTCTTCCATATCTTGTACAGCACCAAGATTCATAAGATTTGAGTGGGATATAAATTCAGTCAATCAATTAATCAATTGGTAGAAACATGTTGGGCATACAGTGCTGTGAGTGGTTAAGATGCTGGGTTTGTTGGCCAGAAGATCAGTGGCTCAAGTTCAAGATCCAAATGCTGCTACATAATGTGGTGAGCTCACATTGTCTGCCTAGCTTCTACCAACCTAACAGTTAGAAGCATGTAAAAATGCAAGTAGATAAATAGGTACCATCTTCAGTGGGAATATAGCCATGCCGGCCACATGACCACAGACGTGACTTTGAACAAATGCTGTCTCTTTGGCTGGGAAACAGAGATGAGCACTGCCCCATAGAGTAATCCATGACTGGCAAGGGAAACTTGCTTTTTTTGAAAAGCATGTAATATATTAACAACTACTGTTTAAACCTAAGAGTGCACACATAATCCTATCATACATTTTACAAAATTGCCTCTATTGAATATTTTTCACAACCCTCATTTGTCTATATGTAGAGAGAGATATCTTTCATCAGAACTTTCATGAAACTGTGAATTAATTTCATAGAAATAAAACTGGAAGAAAGCTTCACTACGTCCTGTCTAGATTAGCTTTGGGTTATTGCTATCAGCAGACTGTCTGTTCAGCCAGGATCACAAACTTTTGTCTTCTTTTCCCTTTTTATGGGCAGGATGACATTTGGAGACTCAACTTTTCTTCATAAAGAAGGAGCCTGCCATACAGAAAGCAGAAATTGGGCTTTTCCCCCTCTCAAAAATAAGCAATTTCTATGAATAATGTCATAAAAAAAAGACATATTATCCAGTTGTTTATCTATCTTAAACTGGATGTTAATAAGGAATTGCCAGCAAAAACACAACAATCTCCTGAAGAACTGAGAGAAGGTGACTGTTAGAAATGAGATGCATTGAACAGAAACAAACTTATTGAGGAAAAGCTATAATAATCATTCCACTATTTTCAACTGAGCTAGCCTGGCTTACTTTGATGAAAAACAAACTTGAGCCAGGATGAAGACAGGAACTGAGGGAGAGAACTTTTCTGAAAAATGCTTTTAGAGGAAAAAGACAAAAGCTGGAAAGACTATGTAGCAGTTATTAGCCATGTGGATTATAGTCATGTATATAAACAGAAAATATTAATTCATTTTTAATAAGGAGGAAAGGGACAGCATACTATTGACTGATGGTCAAATAGTTGCGTAAGCATCATTATCGAGCTTTGTATGTTTGTCTATGACCCCAGTAAAGATTTGATATCTAGGCTTGGCTGATTATGAAAGCTATACAGCATTGCCCTGGTTAATATTTGAATGGCAGACTATCTGGTAAATTCCAAAACAATAGCAGTTGAATGTGTGTGTATAATTTCATCAGTCAGTCAGATGTTTAGTCTGGATGTGGCATTTTTTGTCCACCTATTGAGTCCTTCCTAAAGACCTGGGATAGGCAGATGCTGCTCTTTGATGTTGTTAAAGGTATTGTCACAGGATGTAAGCTGCTCCAAGTAATGCTGCCTTTTGCAATTGACTGATGGTGGATTTGCCAATGCTAATGGTGTTCAAGTGATGCTCCAATTATTTTGGAATTGCACCCAAGGCCCCTATTACTATTGGTACCATCTTTGCTTTCCTTTGCCATGGTAGTTCTATTTCTATTTGCAGGTTTTGGTATTTTGTGATTTTTTTTTTTGTAGTTTTGTGATTTTCTCTCATTCTTTCTCTCCTTTTTTAGAGGGAAAGCTTAAAAAGCCAGTCTGATTCATCTTTCATGAGGGTTATTTGTTGTTTCATTGCTGTTGTTGGCAAATTTGTTATTTTGCAGGTCTTTTAAGGTCTTTTAGAAAGTATATTCCTAAAAGTGGTTAAGGAATCAAGACAAGACAAGATAATCTTGGTAAGTCTATTCACAATCCATAAAACCTTTCCCATTATTGGGAAAAGTTTTAAAAAGCATTATTTGCACTTTTTTTTTACTTCTTTCTGCTACTATTAGTTTTTGACATTTTATTGAGTACAGGTTGAGCCAGTCCTCAATTCACCTCAAGGAGAACTGAAAGAAGCCTAAATAAATGATAAAAGCAAGGGTCCTGCAGATAAATTTATCTTGTAAACTCCAGCTCACATCAGAAAGTTGAATGCTAGCTCCAGTTTAAATTATGAAAGAAAGCCAGAATCAGATTTCATATGGTCATTGACAATAATTAGGCTTTATTCCTTAAAAAATATAACATGAGGCAAATAAACGGATACTGGCTTTATTATAACTAAGATCATAATTGCATCCTACAATTCTTGTTTTCTCAGATACTGCATTAGAGTGTGCATATATGACACATAATAGCTTGAACAGCTCATGATAGTCACTACGTCTGTAGCCTACAAATGGCAGTCTAAATCACTAAACTTTTAAAGGTTAAGAATTCTACAAACTTGAAATGTTGCCTTTTTAAATAGAACTTTAGAACTATTGAAATGTAACTCAAGTTTTTAATAACTAATCAAGGTCAATAATAATTTTATTTGTAGGACAGTTTATCTTAAGTCTTGGATTTAAGACATTTTTTCAAAAAAAATATTATTATTAAATATATTATGGTTGCCCACTTCCAAAGACTCAGGGCAGTTTACAGCATCAAAGTATACAATTAAAACTGTTAAAACATGATGGCAAAACTGGTAGCTCAGATTAAAAACAACCATAATAATCAAAATCATGTTGTTATGAAAATGGGTTAAGTATAATTATTACATTGTCTTAAATGTATCTGCTGTGTATTATAAATAATTGTGCTGTGTATTATAAATATTGTGCTGCTGTGTATTATAAATAATTTTTATAGTATGAACTATTTACCTTTTCAGAATTCTCATTTGTGTGTGGGTCGTTTTTCTACTCAGTTGTATCCAATTTTCATAGACTGCCTGGACAAATCCCTGCAGTTTTCTAGGCAAGGTTTTTCAGAAGTGTTTGCCATTACCTTCTTCCTAGGGTTGAGAGAAAGTGACTGGCCCAAAGTCATCCAACTGGCTTCATATCCAAGGCAGGATTATAACTCACGGACTTCTGGTTTCTAGCCTGATTCCTTCACCATTACATCAAACTGGCTCTCATATGTGTTTTAGCAATTTAGCATTTAGCAACAAATTTAGCAATAAATTCACTGCAATAGGTTAAAGACTTCACACTGGGTATAATTTTAGCTCCATAGTTTAAAGTATAACATGTTGACTGCAGCTTTACTATGAGCTATTTTGTTAATTATTTTTAATGTTTAATGTATTATTGTTGTTGTATTAACTACAAAAATCCTTCCCAAATGCATCGCTGAAATTGATCTAAGGGTATGAGAGCTTTTAGATTCTTCAGAACATTTTTCAGGGTTGATGCTATTAAAAACAGGAAATAGAGAACAAGGGAGAGATTTCAAAGGATCATGGAGTTGAAGGTTGGCTGCTAGTAAGATAAGAATGATATATGATGGAAGTCAATGGGGTTGCATAGAGCCAGACATGACTGTGTGACTGAACAACAACAATAAAAAGTCATCATGAAATCAATTAAATATTTAGCCAACAGTTCAACATAGATCAGAAAGTAAAAATCAGAAAGGTTTATATGATATCCTATTGGCTGATTATTGAGTTCATAGATAAATATATAAGGAATACTTGTGATAACATTACAAGATATGGAGAGGATGCCACTTGGCTTTGAATCCAAATAATTTGCAGAAAATGTTATGTAGATTGTATGAAATTAGGATTATCTAAGACCAAGATAGATGTTTCTTTTACTGAAAGTGGAGTGAATAATTCCAAGTCATGGATCCATGGTATAAAATTAGAGCAATATGATGATTTTGTGCATTTAGCTAGAATTTTTACTAAAGATGGGAAAATAAATGGAGAAATGATAATATGTGCTAATATTCAAAGAAATAGAATGAAATAAATATCTTACGGAGGTTTTTTTGTACCGTATATATGATAATGGCAGCAAGACTTTTATATGCTCAAAGGTGGAAGAATGGATAGTGAAGCTGGTAGAATTGGTATGTATAGTGAAAGAAGCTATTTTGGAAAGTTTTGTTTCTATTTTCCATTTCTTGTGCTTCTGCCCACTTCATTATATCAAAATGAAAGTTGGGTATGTCAGGAAAAGCATAGGAGTAAATCAAATGCAATAGAGTACTCAAGAACTTTGTATGGATCAATAAGAAGAGATCAGTTCAAAAACGAATGGGTGCTGAAAGAACATGGAGTAAATACAAAACTTAATGTTCTCCTTGAAATATTAAAGTCACAGAGAGAGAAGAAATGAGCATGAGCTTCAAAACAATTTTAAAAAAGAAAAGTGAAAGGAGAATATCCCAGAAAATCATGTTTAGCCCAAGTTAATGAGATACAAATAGTCCTCAAGTTACAACCATTTATTTAGCAAATGTTCAAAGCAACAGTGACACTATAAAAGATTAGTTATAACTTCACTAACAGTAGAGAGAATATAAAGTCAATGTAGGTGGTGTTGGTACCAAATTACATGCACACTTGAGCAACAAAGGAAACAGCAACTCCCCAGATTGAAAATCAGAGAAAATAAGCCGCTTCAGAAGTATGAATGGGAATAAAATAATTAAAATATGCAACTGCCACGATTTCTCTCCGATCCCACAAGCCAAAAACTCAGATGTGAGGGGGGAAGCAGTCTTCAAGCTGATCCAAACTCAAAGCCATATTTTTCTTAGAAAAATTTTTTGTACTCAAGGCTCCTGGGTATCTGAGAGAGGCTTTTCTTTTCCTTGGCTCTGTTTGTCATTGGTTTAGTAAGAACACAAGGACAAGCATCCGCTCTAACAATCAAGTTAATAACAACTTGCCTGTGACAGTTCTATCATGTGCAGAATCAGCTTCATTCACATTTCACTGGTGATTAAACTTTTCGTTCTGTTGAATTTCCCTTGTAATCTGCCAAAGCTTTTCTTAACATTACTACGTGAGCCTTCCACAGGTGCTGTAATTAAGGGCACTTTTGCTAAATTGGTATTACTTGGAAAGTCAAAGGGAGAAAAGCAATTTATTCTTCTGATGGTTCATGTGTATTACAAGCACACTGCCTTTCTACATAACATTATGCAAACATGGTTTATTGTTTGTGGTAATTTTCTGTGTTCTGTTATATTAGCATACAGCACAATTAATTTTCCTGTTTCAAAGTATGCCTGCGTATGTGACTGTGAATATACAGATCTTTGTCACTGAGGCTCATCCATCACATTCAGAGTAAATCAATGCTGGATCATATTTGGTGAGTTATTTGTTAACAATCAACAAAAGGTATAGAGGATTTGTGTTAGCTACAGACAAATAGGTTCACCACACTTCTTGGTGAAGAAATCCTGTTTGCTTTACTGGGAATGTTGGTTTATTATTCTTGAACTCTAGCCTGCTAATTCTAATACACAATTGACCTAGAAGATTGTAATACTTTACTGAAAGTTTCCCAAATTAACGTTTTCATCTGCAGGCGTTTTTCCTTCCAAAAGTAGCCTACGAACAGTCATTTCAGAAACAAATCCCATTATGTTTAGAGTTGTTTGTTAGTAATTATATGCATTTTATATAATCTTGTTTTCAATCCTGCATTGCCAGCTTGTGCATCAGCAAGCAATGCTTGTTATATTTTTCATTATGGTATGTCTGCATCCAGCCCATTAGAATATTTATCTGGCAGATATGAAAGAAATTTGCTTACTGAGTCAAGTATTGCTTTTCTCTCTCAATCAACTTGTAATAAAACAGGTATAGGAAAAAATTGATCAAGAAACAAGTTGGGAGGAAAAACAGTGCAAAGTTCATCCTTTTGGATGATTAAGAAGGATCATCCCCTCATAATTTATTTATTAGGAAAGGTAAATCAATGGATATTAGGAATGAGAGCTAAATGTAATCCACCCACCACATTGAGAAGCATCACAGCCACAATTTGAAGGAAATATAGGCTTAGTCTCCCGCTTGTCAATCACACTTTCTCAGCTTGGCCACTTGGAAATGTATTGGAACTATAAATCCAACAGTTCTCAGCAAGACACATTGTAGTGCCAATGTATCTAGAGGGTGTAACATTGGGTAAGCTTCCTTGGTTGGTTAATCAGTGAAGGAAATTGAGTAATTGTTCAGAATGATCATCTTGAATGAATCAGAGCTCTTGTTTTGTTTATTTATCTGATTATTTTTTTTCTTCTAGGAGTTTAAAGCAGGATATGCAACCCTTCTGCCATCAATATTTCTCGCAAGAAAAACTCTTGGAAATAGAGAAAGAGATAAACTGGCCTAAAGTCACTCAGTGAATTTTGTTAGATTAATTTTGAGACTTGAAACTGAGTCTCCTCTGTCCTAGTTCAGAATTTTAGCCATTACTCTTTTAATGTTGGTTTTACCTTTTATCACAAATGAAAAAGGAAAAAGATGGTAAGAAATATATACATTTCTCAAATGGGAATAGAATATTTCTCACCATGTTTTTCCTTTTTCATATAGGACTGAAGAAGACTCCTGAATAGGAGCTGAAATGTTTCCCAGTTACATATAATAATAAAATTCCAGTTGTCTTTTTAAGATAGTTTGCATTTTTTGCCATTTTGCTCAAAATCATGATCTGGATTAATGAGAATATGCATCAACAATCTTCATTAGTGTGCTTAAAATGCCTTGAATATCTGTGAAAGGCCAATTCTGACTTTTATAAAGGTCATTAGCCAGTTGTGAATATCTCTCACCAGAGAACCATGATCACCTGGACATAGAAAATCATCTTCCTAGTGCAGAAGGTTGATACATGACAAAGAAACAGGAAAGGGAAACCACCTGATGATCCAGGACGGAAAGGAACCAGGTAAGAAAAACCTTTCTTTTTCCTTTGCAATTTATGGAGATAATAGAAAGTTATTGTTTATGGTACATGATGTGAGAAGCAAGTGTGGAACTTCTTTATTAGAATGGAATTGTAATGGAATAATGGATAACCTTGAAGAAAGAAGAGATATTGCCTAGGAAACCATTAGACAAGAGAGGCAGCAGCTGACAATTGCTGACCACAGTCAAAGAAAGAAACTTAGGAGGGACCCGCCTTAATGAGTGTAGCAGTTAAAAATGCAGGTGGGAAATTTGTACCTTAGATTCTGTAGCCTTACAATAAAGTAAGTTCAGCTCATCTAGTTTCTATCTGGTTTACCTGGGAAAGCCAACAGGAATTTAGAAGTACAGTGGTGCCTTACAGGACGAGTAACTCACAAGGCGAGAAACCCGCAGGACGAGCAAAAAATTTAATCA
>JANHZU010003100.1:103023-114163 GCA_032468055.1 Acrochordus granulatus | reverse complement strand
TTCCGCTGGACGAGCATTTCGCGCTAAGAGCGTTCTTCCGGAACGGATTAATCTCGTCTTATAAGGCACCACTGTACTTAGGTAATCCACAGTGTTATTAAATGCTATATTCCATTTAAAAAAGTCCTATATGATTTTAGTGCTTCCTTCATCATTCGTATGTGACATTTCTGAGGTTGCTTTCATCTTTTGGTTGGGAGCCCAGAGATCACTGTAGTTGTGCATACCAATAACAGACCCTTATTTGTATCTATCTCCAAATGCTTTGGATTCTTATTTAAGTTGGCATTTTTCCCACAACATGAACAATTAAGGGATAAAACTGGTTGTTGTTATGGGATGGCTGGGAAGGACTATTTGGGAAGGACTATTTTTGATAGCAAAAACACAAGCTTGCTGGTTGTGAAAGACCTCAACATCCATGCAAAATTAGATCTTCCTTGAATGAAAAACAAGGCAGATTTGGAAGGCCAGAGGTATCTATCTCTGCATGAAAAAGGAGAGGTGATAAAGAATGAGTTAAAGGAGTTGTTTGGAGTGTAAAGGTGACAGCTAGAATGGCAAGAAAAGATGGATCTGAACTCAAAGAAAAATAGTTCTGTGTGTATGCAGGCATGCTGAAAACCAAAAATCAGAGATTAACGTTTTGGCAAGCTTCACACTAAAGTGTCTTGGCAGATTAACCTGGATATTAGAAAGTTGTAGATAAAGGGGATTTTTTTTCTCTTTTTCCCTAACTCTTTGTTATGAAAGTCAAGAGTTACCAAGGCCAAAAAGACTAAGATCAGAACAGCAGGCCAGAAAAAAAGAGAGAGAAAACAAAGAATCCCATGCTCACTCATTGTTTATGCTGAAAGTGCTGAGAAATACAAAGCACCTGAAATGGAGAATTCCCATAAAGTCTTTCAAAAGAAGTGTGAAGGTTAAAGCCACATTTATACAACTATTTTGCAGTGTTCACCTTCCATTTAGTAGCTAGAAGGAAATCACATATCCTCAATTTTTCTGCCCCCATAGCAAAGCCTTATTACATACATGGAATGAGTCTGTCAACTGCTGTCCATACAGCTTTAAGGCACAGCATTCTAAGGACTGTGCCTGGAGATTTGCTTGCTGAAATGCTAGTGAATTGCATGATTTTGCATTCTTGGTTGCTTAGCTGACCACTTTAAAAAAGTGGCTCTGGAAGCTAAAGTTCTGGTCTCCTACATATCCAAAAGAGGATTGAAGAGCTTAGAGAACAGATCAGCATGATTGAAATGGGGTGACCTTGTCGAATACTACAATGAAATATGTGGATGACCTTGAGGAATGAGGGGGAGAGATGTTGACAAGGAAACAATTAGATAAGAATGGGAGGAACCCCCAGTAGCTTAATGGTCATAGAAAGAAACTTAGGAAGGAGCCACCCTAATGGGCCAAGCAGTTAAAAATTGCCATGGGAATCTGGATCTTTAGAATTACAAGATTCTATTGAACTACCCTTACAATAAAGTAGAATTAGTTCATCCAGTTGTTTCTCCTATTTGATTTACCTGGGAGGTCTGACAAATATCAGCAGAAGCAACTGGAGCATTACATTTGCTGTCATAGAACACATTATTTAAACTGACTCATCCTCACATATCAATATGGCTTCCATTGCCTGCCTGCACCCATGTCAGGAGATAATGCAAAACAAACAAACAAATTTTATTGTTACTCAGTCGTGCAGTCATGTTTGACTCTTTGTGACCCCATACACTGTAGCACGCCAGGCGTCCCTGTCCTGCACGGCCTCCTGGAGTCCGCCCAAGCCCACACCCATCACACAGAATATGCTCCTTAAACATTTCCTCCTCTGCCATTCCCTTCTCCTTTTTCCTTCAATCTTTCCCAGTATCACAGTCTTTTCTAAAGAGTCCTTTCTTCGCATTATGTGTCCAAATTATTTGAGCTTTAGCTTCAGTATCTCCAATGAGCAATCAGGGTTGATTTCCTGTAGGAAACAAACAAATACCCCCCTTCCCCCAAAAGCCCCCATTTTCAAGGCATAGCATCTAAAACCATTTCTGGCTGCTCCATCTATAGGTGAACAGTGAGACAGAGACAGTTGCTTGTGAACATATTCTCTGGAAATGGTTAGTAGGAACATCCTCATATTGGAACAAGTAGGTTTGTTTGGATTTATTTTTTGAGGGAGAAATTGTGTTATTTACAAGAAAGTCACAGCTGTTTTATCAAAAGTAACTATCCTCGTTGCCAGAAATTGAAAGATGCTAAGGGAAGCAAGTATGCAAACCTGGGAGAGAGGAAGGAGGGTAGTCCAACACTAAATCGAAATAAGCAGGAAAGCAGAAAGCTATCACTGGCTACCTATAAAAGGACAACTAATAAATTAGAAAATAAAGTCCTAGTTCCAATGAATGAAGCAGTTAATGAGACTTTGAGAAAATGGAGGTTTGAAACTGACTGGAAAAATAATAATGGAGAAAATATAGAAATATATGAAAACTGCAAGACAAGGCAGACTCCAGAGAATGAAAGCTCTTTGTCACATTCCTTCATTTTTCTGTCTCCTCTCCTTAGCTTTCTTCTGTCTTCTAGGTCCTGTTGTTCTTCTTGGTGCTGTTGTTCTTCAGCAGATGTATGATACATAAGTCAAATGGAAGAATGTTGCATCTTCCTTTATAATATGGGGCAGGGGAAGATAGATAGTTTTGGTTTGACACCTTTACAATCACTAGAAGCATAATCAGCCTGTCCTTGAGGCATGTATGGTTTTCCTTCATGGATGACATTCCTTATGGGTTTTAAGAACAGTTCTTTCCATCTACAAATTCCTCTGACAAACAGTAAAAAATGAGCATGTGAACTGTATCTAAACCTATTAATATGAATGTTAGTGTTACATTCAGTGCTATTATTTGCAAACAGATTTAGTTAAGTCACAATGGTGTGTGTATTGTTAGAGAAATGTAACAAAAATAAATTATAAAGAGAAGAGTCAAAGGTGACTGTGGTTCAGTAAGACAAATGCCCTAAAGGAAAGGTGGTATATCAAATGCTGTTATTGTGATTAAACTTCAGATTCATAAGATCTTCTCTTTTACAGTAATACGTACCAGGAAGTGATTCACTCACTAAATGGGAACCATTCAAATTTGAAAAACTATAATTAAAGCTATATGTTTCTGAGGGAGCAAGATATGGAGTATGTACCTGAGATCTCCTTAAAGAATTGCAAGATTTAAGAAAGTGAGTGGACAAAATAGCCATAAGACAATGGAGAAACTTTACTGTAGCAATTGATAGAAAGGCTTGATTTGGTCCATATATTCCACAGCCCGGGGTCAGCGAAGGAAAGAGCAGAGGCAAGAGAAAGGCTACACAATAGGCAGGGGAATAAATGTTTGAAGAAAACAGCCTGGAAATTGGTGAACTGGGACTGAATGAGTCTCAGTGGGAAACTAGTTTCATTTTCTCTTGAGGCTATAAGACAACTCTGATATGGAATATCACTTGGAGAAAGCCAGATAGAATTGGTGGATAAATTATAGACCAGCAAGAGTTAAGAAGTTCCTGTCAGACTGAACTACTGTGGATTCCCAAGTGACTACATCATTGGAATACTTTTTACCAGGAAAACAAAATAATTCCTTACACTCTCTTTGTCTTAATGGGACACTGCTTGCACCATTGAGCTGTCAGTGGAAATTAGATACTTTCCGCAGGCTCTGGCTTCTTGGAACTTGGATGACTTGGATGACTCTTTTGGAAATGTTTGTATTTTGTTTTGTCCCTGTGTTTCTTTTCAATTTGTATTGAATTATACGTAACAAGATAACATATAAGCATCATTGCTTATAACACTGATGGTTTTGTAATAATACCAAATTGTAAGATGTTCATTTACCAGAACTAGCACAGAAAAACAGAGGGCATGCTTTTATGTATAGATGCAGTGCAGGAAGATTGCTGAAATGAAAATAACATATTTCATATATACACACATAATTTTGTTATTTCAGGAGATTCAGAAAAGATTTTATACTGCTATGAACCTTTGCCAAATTCCAAATCCAGTGTGCCTTAGTGAGTGCAATGGCTTTATTTTAACTCTAGAAATTTTGTCCTTTCCTTTATATTCTCAGCATATAATGTTTTTTTTATTTTAAATCCACATCATCCACCATCCTTTATGGTCTAAAATAACTGACAGCTTTAAATTACTTATTCCTATTACACAAATAAAATTCTTGTAAGTAGCATCTATAAAAAAGATTAAGAAAAATTGCTTCAGAATGCATGCCAGCTCAGTAGTTGTCTGCTGTTCACTGAAACAGCCGAACTATTTTCAATGTTCATGAGCAGAGAGGTGTTGCTGTTTTAAGAATTCCATGACTTGACTCTTTAAAGCAGCAGTGTCTTTTTTATGCTCACACAAGTTCCAAGGCTTTAATGAATAACAGCGAAGTGCTCTGCTATATGAGTTCTAAAGCACTTCTCCATTTTTGAAGCATATACAACCCTTGTAGGTACATATATGGTAACTGTCATGCTTTAAAGGCAAAATGCCTAGGCAGGAGCTATTCAAACAATGAAACTTAGCTTTAAAATATGTATGTTCTGAGTAATTCTCTGAAGATTAAATATTATATATGAAAAAATGAATTTGGGAGAAGAACTTAATATAAAGTTCCAAGGAGATATATCAAGGCTCTGTCAGGGCCAAGTACTGATATCTTTTGCTCTGACTTGAAAAAGCTGTCCCAAAGCAAGTGACAGCTCATATGTCTATCATGATGCTCTTGACAGTCCTTGATTTAACACTGTTCACTAAATTCTGCTGGCTTTCTAGCACTTTTTCCATGGGCTAGGATTGAATGAGAAAGGAGGAGGGAGAATAAAATAAAAAAGACAGTTGGGCTATCTCAGTTGTAGAATACTTGTCAGCCTTGTGAACACTTATATCCCCCACAGGTGGGAACAAAACAGAAAGAAAATATCTTAGCTGTCAGAATATATTGCTGGAACAATAGAGCAAACTATCAGAATTTTACTGCTGGTAAAATTTGGAAGGGTGTCAACAATCTTAATGGAAGGAAAATGATTTAAAATTAAAGGAATTAATTCCCAACAGCTCTGGAATGTGAGCCTGAACTTAATATGATATCAGGGACTAAGTTTTACAAATTTTATAGAAAAGGATAGAAAACATGTTAAGTATTTAGTTAAGCAAGTTTATTCTCAGGGTCAAGATATCTGCTATTTCTGACCACATCTTTTTTTTTTAATTCTTCACTAATAAATATATATTCTTTTCTCAAAAGGAGTGTTATATATTGTTATGTATGGTTCTCATTTTAATGACCGTTTGCAGTTAGAATGATTACTTTGTTGTTTTGTTTTTGACTTTGCAACCAATCCTCTTATTTTTCACCTTTACAAGTTCATAAAGCAAAGGAAAGTTCATAAACATAGTTATTATTTCATTTAGCACTGTGAGGAAAACAAGAATGAACCATGTGCAAAGAGGGGGAGCAGCCTAGAGTCATTACCTATACTCAGACACAAGAGGAACAAACCCCCTCCTTACAAGGAGAGGTGCAAAGCTGGCAGTTGGAGAAATTCTTGTAACCTTGAAATTTTCATTAAACAATAGAATAGAAAATACTTTGACTGGGCCTATTCCTTTCAACTCTAACAAGCACTTCACTAAAAGACCAAGTTGCCATTCTTGAATGTGGTTGCTAAATGAAGACTATCTGTATATAATTACCTACATATTATTAATTAAATATCGTTAGTAACTTGGCATAACTTCATTGATTATAGATATATCCCTTCTTCCAATGGGCTCAGGACAGTGAATACTGCTTTTATGCTCTCTACTTTCTTTTCACAGTGACTATAAAGGAAAGCCAGATGCAGCAACATCTACTGCAGCAAAGTTGATGGCAGAGTGGGAATTGGAACTTGATTTCCTAGCTCACCAGGCTGTGTATTCCTAGTGGTCTTGAAAGTTCATGTGCTCTCTTCCTCCCTACACACAGGTGGAAGTGAAGAAAAGTTGGTCTTTTCAGTCACCAGCACTTTGCAGTTTCATCTGTTCTGTCACAAAGGGTATGATCTTACATTCTATTTGCTAATTTCAGGCAAGAATGCCAACTAATATAGCTAAAATGACAGCAAGATATTATATATGAAGTATGAAGATACCAGTATATTTAAAGAAATAATGAAGGAAATTCTGTGTGTACATGCGCACACACACACATTTACACACACACACATGTGTGTATATATATATATTTGCACAGACTCCTTTTTCAATAAATGAGAACCCATAAAAAGATTTAATGTCAGAAGAAACACAGAAACTGTGAGGTGGCCTCAAAGAATGGGATGTCTGTAAAGAAAGGACAAAAATTGAGACATACAAAAATTATCCACATGTTAAGTCATCTGCCATTTCACACTACAATGTTATTTAAGAACTCCTCTGAGTGGAAATTGTTAGAAACAACCCAGCTTCCAACTTAAAATGAAACTAGAGAGTTTGACATGAAGACAGAAAAAAATATTTAATGTTTTTGCAAAGACAGCACCAAGTACTTGTTTTTGCACCAAGTACTTGCAGGTACAGTGGACACCTCAGCAAGAAAATCTCTTCCAGTTATACCCTACTCCCAGGTGGATGTGGCCTCCTCCCTTTCCCCATTGGATAGGTACTCCGATCAGAGCTGCCTAGGAAGTCCTGCCTTAGTTTACATTTCCCACTACTCTAATTCTATCTCCCCAGCCTTTATTTGCAATTTTCCTTTTTTTTTTTGGATATGCCCACGGGTTGCCTTGAGGCTTCCTTCTAATCATTCCTTCCTGCCAGCCTTGTGATAATGAAGCCACCTTTGGTTTCTGTTTAATTAATCTTATCAGAGCCTTCAACAAGTCATTAGGCTCGGTCAACCTTCAACAAGTTGTTTGGGAAAAGGATGTGCCTTCAAACTATATGGGAGGAGCATGTGTGCCTCTCAGTCAATCCCATCAAGGTTATAAACTTCTTTTAGGAAAACTGATCTTTGGAGAAAAATGGAGAAAAAGAGAAAAATATATTTTATTCCCCACAGAAATGAGCTGCAAATAGATAAAAGGAGAGAAATATTGACTGCATTGGAAATATTATCCCCATCCGATTCTTCCCTCTGCAACTAGCTTCAAATCATCTAATGCCGAATGAGCAAACTTAGTGGGCAGAGAATGCCAGATAACCTTTGGAAGAAGAGTAGAGTGAAATGGAGTTGATGGCACTCTATAGCGAAGCAAATGGCAATTCATTACAGAGTCCCACTTCTCCTGTAGCTGAATATATTTAACTTCATGTATACATATTTTTGTGTTTTTTGTGCACAGATTAAACCAAGTATAAAGTACTCATTCTGGTTAGCTTTCTAATGTCTTTAAATTGTGCGGCAAGCAGTTTGGTTTTTCACGTACCTTTCTGAAAATGGCTAATAGTCCACAACAGAACATAAAATGTCTATAAAAATTATTTTAAAAACTGTTGCAGTACCATTTTGTGCCTCAATAATCAGAGGTGTCTTCAATAAAGGGCAAAAAAATCAAGCTGGCAGCAATAACTACATGAATGAAGCCCTGTCTCTTATTTAAGTATTTAAGTGATTGTCACTTCAGTAACACAGTCATGAATGCCATCTCACCATTTTTAATCCTCTCTAAGATGCTCCATCTATTACATTGATAATTATGCTTTCAGTCTCGAGTAGTTTCATAGTGTTTTTGCACTATTCTAAGATTAGCTCTGGAGCCAATTTATTTCTGGCTCAGGTATGATGTATTTGAAGTCATAATAAAGCTTGTTTTGTTTTTTGGAAACATTGAAATTTTAATGGAACTAGTTGACAAGCCATGTGCAGAACTTCTTCACTACACCATCTGGTTTCTGATCTTAGCTTCTCAGCAAATCTATCAAGGGGAAAGTGGAGAAGAGAGTTATGACTTTTTCCCCTTGAATTTACACAGATTGTTCTTTATCTATTTTACATTTAGCTATTTTGTGTGGAGTAGAGATGGCAGGATTTATGTTCTTTCAGAACTTCTGCCACACGAAGGTAGAGCAATGAATAAATGATACTGTATCTCTTCCTTTTTCTTAATATTTACAGAGCAAAAAAAGAAGGCAGTGGTTGTGGGTAAGCTTCAGATTGCTTTGTGGGGAATTTAAAAGTGCTCTTAATTATACTAATATCCTATTCATACATTTATTTACCTGTCTCTTATCCCACCCTGAGCCTGCTTTATTGTTTTTTAGATAGCAAGCTGATTTGGGCAGGGACTATTGATTTTATCTTTCTTGCCTTCTGTTTAGATTTTTCTATAGATCTTGCAGATAAGCTGCTTACATCTTTGTATGCATTAGTAGTAATAACTGAAGTTGTTACATTATTGGGGACTGGATGACTATCTTTTTTTGTTTTTTGACATTAGCACAATTGTAGCAAGTGACAATGTTTGAAGTTTAATGTTTTCCTTTCCTATTTCCATGCAAAATCTTTCCACTGCAGAATCAAAGGAGCCAACAATGATATTTTATCTTCTCCAAATTACTCTTGAATTCTCTAATGATTGACATAGGACTTGTATTTATAGGGAAAAAATGACATGTGTTGTCCTGAGGAATTGATGTTTTAATGCCATCAAATGGAATTATGGATAGCAATGTTCATCTAGGATTTGGAAAGTAGGGAGATGTTGATCCAGTTAATCTTACTTGAGGCTAGTAAGAGCCAGCCCTGCTTTGTGTCTTTTCATCATCAGAAATATATCTCAAAGTTCCTACACAGAGAGCAAGCAACAGGGTGTGGGCCTCTGGGTAAATCTAAAGACTTGTTTTATGTGGTAAGTAGAGGATTATACATTATTTCAGCTCCTTTGTCATTCTGAATATTGTATCAAAGTATGGGAGCTAGGGACACAAGCCTATACTCTCAAATTTATAAAACCCTAACTTTAAGAAGAGGATAATTTTAAAATTCATAAAGAGGGGGATTTTGGGGATATGTACATCTGTGTCTTAAAGAACAGGCAGAAGAGATAATATAGACTACTGACTATGACTTGTAAAGTTAACCATGAGAAGAAATATTGAAAATTAATAAAATGAAGTGTTGCATGGGTCTTCTCTTAAATAATGAATTTCTAACATATTCACATTAGAAGACAACATTCATAGGAATGTCCTGGTCTTTTGCACTTGGCACAATGAATACTTTGAAGTTAAATTATGCAAGAAATCTGTATTTGCTAGCACAATTAAGGCTAAAGTACAGTGTACATTAATGATTAAAATAATGGAATTACTTCCAAGTAAACTTACACTGGATTGTGTTTTATCATTGCAGGCATAATGGAGCATTTAAATGAACGCACTTTTCATTTGAAATTATAACATTTATTATTTACTAATTAAGAACATGTATTATTTTATTTATGTATTTATTAAGAAATTTTGTACGGCCACCCAATTCACTCATAGTGATTCTAGATGGCTTACAAGGATAAAACCCCAATATAAAAACCAATAATGCCTCCAGCAACAATAATCAGGCAAGCTACTTGATGGACTCCAAATCATTCTGGGGCCCTTGGCCCATTGGCAGAATCATGTTTTCAGGGCCTTGCAAAATAATGTTAAAGAAGGGGCCAATCTTATCCTTGCAGGATGATATTCCACAGGAAGAAAGCCATCATGGAGAAGGCCTTAGATGGACCTTCTTAAGATAAGGCACCTGTAACATTCCCTGCCTGCCCACTCTGATGAGTTGGTTAAATATGACTGGAAAAAGATGTTTCTTCAAATAACTTGGTCCCAACCATGTAGAGCTTTGAAGGTGACACCTACTACATTGGATTGGACCTGGAAGCAAACCAGCAGCCAACACAGCTCCTGAAAGTGAAGTGTCATATGTGCAAATCTAGGCTTGCACAAAATCATGCAGGTCACTATATTTTGAACCAATTGAAGCTTCTGAATACTTTTTAAGGGCAGCTCTTATAGAGAACATTGTAGTAATCAAAACTGGAGATGACTAGAGTATGGGTAACTGTGAGCAGGGATTGTTTTATACATTTTCTGAGACTTGTTTTCCAGTATATGTATACCCCATGGTGCTTTGGAGTTTACTGAATAGTTCCTTGGGTTTAATCAGGAGAACAGAACTATATGTGTTTAGACTATTCTATTATTCTATGATGACTGTAGGCTTCTCTTCTCTATATAGTATCCCATTGTTTTAGTTATGGAGGACAGACACTAAGAAATGGAACAACATTGTCCATTCTTCATTCTGAGAAAATTTAAAAAAATAAATCTGAGAACAAGAGAGACTTTTTTATTTTCATCTATGACACAATAGAGAGCAACATGGTGAGTAGGCAGCTGTATAAATTGACTGACTGACTGAAACACACAGTGTACTCAAGATAATTGACCCTGGGTACAGATGCCCACTAAGAAAGAGGCTGTTAGGTGAGAGGCATTAAAGGTTTCATTGGTATATAATTCACAACATTAATTAACTTCCAAAGCTTGAAATGAAATTGTGGAGAAAATAATGTTTGATAGATAATACAACCAAGCATTATGAGGTAGAAAACTTCACTTACTAAATGAGGTAATTATAGATTTCATTGTTATCACTAATTACACCCCATAAAGCTATATAATAAAAGACATCCCTTATCATGAAGCACCTTGGGATTTTTATTGAAGGTACAGCAGTGGAATGAAAATAGAAGAAAGGAATAGGGATGATAATGTTGCAGCACTGGTACCCATGTACTGTATAATAGGTACAAAGTAAATTATATGTTACCTAATGAAGATACGCGGTGGCGCAAGTGGTTAAGAGCTCAGCTTGCCGGCTGGAAGGCCGGCGGCCCGGGATCGCGACCCAGGTTGCCACGCAGCAGGGCGAGCGCCTGCTGTTTCACCCCAGCTCCCATCCACCTAGTGGTTCGAAAGTGCGCGAGCGCAAGTAGATAGATAGGTACCGCCCCTCCCAGTGGGAAGGTAACAGTGTCCGTGCGCCTTAAGGTGTCCAGTCATGCCGGCCACATGACCACGGAGCTGTCCCAGGAC
>JANHZU010003100.1:84757-95407 GCA_032468055.1 Acrochordus granulatus | reverse complement strand
TGGGGTTTTCTTGGCAGGGATACTGGAGTGGGTTGCCATTTCCTTCTCCAGTGGAGTCCTGTTGCTCATTTTCCACTCGATGTACAGGATCCCAAAAACATTTAGCGCAGTCCTTGTTAACCCAGGCGACGACTGAGCCGGTATGAATTTCTGTAATTTACTTCTCATATTTTTATAGGTGGGAGTCACTCTTCATCTGGCTCCTCTGATGAGATTTATCCAGTGTGGTTGACCCTCTGGCAGAGCTCTCATTTTCAGAAGCCCCCCAACCACAGCAAGGTGTTGTCTCACTGGGGGGATTGATTCATACATTTTTTTTATCTTAATTGAATGAATTGAGAGTGGGGAACTTATTTTTCTTTCTTTTTGTTTTGATTTATGGATAGATATTCATGGGGAGTTGGGTCAGAACTAATAAGGGAGTGCTTTTGGGGGGGGATTGGGTGTATATAGTTGTATTTTTGGCTTTTGTTGTTATTTGTTACATTATTTGTTATTGTTTATTTTTTGTCTTCTTTTGGTTGTATTTTGTTTTGTTGAAAGGTCTGTATGTATGTTTCTGTGTGTGTGTATCTATATATATAAAGAAGCAGAGTCATGAAAATACGGTGCCGGATTTTAATAAAATCCTAACACTGGCCTTAACTTGAGAGTTTCTGCACAAAATCTAGCACCAAGTACTGTGGAAATTGATTGCCTTTGGATCTCCATCATTATCAGGATCTCCTGATAGCTTATAAGAGATTTGCTTGGTAAGTATGCTATTTATTTATTCATCAAATTTATACGCTGCCTATCTCATGATCAGTGACCGGGAAGCATACAATATTGTAATTAATTATATAAACCAATTAAAGCATTAAACATCAAAGATAAAAAATGTTAAAAAGAAGTGAATAAAAAGCTGATGTGTAAACTGAGTAGAGCAGTATCTTCTATTAATTCATAAGTCACCTCCAAGATGTCACATCCCATTAGGGCCCAGGTAAGTTGGCAAAGCCAAGTTTTCATACTCTTACAGAAAGTCAAAAGGGTGGGGGCAGATCTCATTTCTTCGGACAGGATGTTCCAGAGGGCTCTTTGTGGCAGAAAAGGCTTTTCTCCTGGTTCCCATAAGTTGTACTTCCTTGGCTAATGGGATCCAGAGTATGCTCTTCTGCCGGAACGAGTAGGGCAGACCCATCCCATTGGGATAAGACAGTTCCTCAGATAAGTTTATGTTATGCTTTTAAATTTGTTTAAACTTAAAATCTCTTTAATCACTGATGTGCTCATTGTCTCTGGATCCAAAAGATCTAGTTACCTGGGCATCTGATCACTGCCCTGAAACTCAGCAAAGCGCAAGGTAACTTGAAAAAAAAATCTACATGTAGAACAGAAAAAAACATGTTTTCATAATTAATATGCCTGTGTTTTTTCTCATCAAAATCATCCAACCTTGATTTTTTTGGAGCTTCACTTTGTCTCATTACATTCATTTTTGTTTCCTACATCTATTTTAGAATTTGATGTTCGTTCATTTTCATTATATAAACAAACCAACTCAGTGTATTTATTTTGTACTGGTCACTTTTGTATTCAATACATATTCATTCAGCATCTTTTCTTCCATGACTCATGAAACATTTCTTCTTGTTTTGCTGTTCAGTACTCACTTCTTAAGTATTCTATTCTCACTGCAGATCACATAGTTTTGTTTCTCCCCATATGCTTAATTCTCTATTCTCCAGAACAAAAGGGGCAAAACAATACGCTTATACAAAAACATATTCTCCTCTTTTGACATTCATTCCTTGCTATAGACCCACATTCACCATGTGTACATTTTAATTTTTTCCATACATTTTACTTTCTTTAGGAAACTTTCTTGCATTGCTCTATTTTTTCGTGATTTATTTCAACTTGCTATCATCTATTCCATTTTTTCTATGAAGCAAGTTTGGTGTGATTGTGAAGAATGTCTGTGTGGTGGGGTGTTCTATTTGGTTGCCTCTGATTGCTGTTTTTTTCTGGGTGCTAGCAGAACTGGCAAAGAATTGATTATGAAGCTTGGTCCCTTCTGGGCAGGACTACTTCTAAACTGCTAATTGTATCAAGATTGTGGCTTGCTGAAACTACTCAGTCGGTAGAGATATCAGAAGAAAGCTGGTAAAGTGATTATATGTAGAAGGCTGATTACAGAGAAGGAAACGGACACAGATGAAAAGTGGCATTCACAGCTTGCTCACCTCTATGCATAAAGCAATAACAGTTAATATTAAGCCAATGCTTATCAATGTTAATACAGCATCCATTTACTCATACTTGAGGGACTTATACCTGCCTCATCCATATATTATATAAAAGTAAGGTCTGATTCAAGATTCATACTTCATTGGTTAATCTTGAGCTGAGATAGAGAGGCTGAAAACCACACTGAACTCCTGGTTTTCTTGACAAGTCCATCACAGGAGCACAACATATCATTAGCACAGTAAGGAACAAGTTACAACTTGTGTCAAGATACAGTAAAAATAAATGAGAGCTGAGAAAATAAATAAACCCAAAACCGTGTTAATCTTGCTGCCCCAAGGGAGTCAGATAATTTCAGGAAGAGTTTAAAGCTCACTTGTCAGCTGCTTCAATTTCAGAGAGTCCACCCATCATGCCATTCAACCTCACCATTCTCCAGTTATGAAAGCTAAGATGCAATGTTGTATACTGCTTGTAATGGTATCATAAACTAAAAAAGGTCACTGCAACTGTGAAGCGCTTTGAAAAGCTATGGAGCATTTAAAAGTATCCTCATTTGAATTGCTGCTTTCATGCAGATACCTCTTTTGATGTGATTCTTGGGATGATTTGACCAGAACTTCCTCAACTCAAAGGAATTGTTTATAGATTTCCATGGGCTTAAAGAGCCTTAACTTCTCTCCATTTCTCCTGTTGAATTGAGTCCAACTTACAATTCCTCCTTCCTCTACCCACAGTGTTCCCATGGGCTTTTAAAATGATTATTAGCCCTGGTGAACTGGGCTTGAACTAGACACAGCTTCAATACAAGGCCAGGCACCTAAGATAAACGAACAGTTTGCTTCTATTACAAGGTTAAACAAAGTAATTCCATTTGAAGAATTACTTTGTACCCAGCATGGCAGTGTGCGCTAACTTGATTTTAAAAATGTTATTTATCTTTTCTTTCTTCAAGAAATATAAAAAGAACCCAGGCATTGCTTTTGTTTGGCAGGGTATATTCCTCAAAGAGCAATATTTCTAGGGAGACGTCTATATCAATTCTGCAGCAAAGGAAGGAGAACACTACAACACATAAATGGCTCTTGGGATGATAGATGTTGTGTTGTTCAGTCATGAAGTCATGTCCAACTCTTCACAACATCATGGACCATAGCACACCAGGCCTCCCCATCCTGCACTGCTTCCTGAATCCACCCAAGCCCACTCCCATCACACTGACTATGCTATCTAATCACCTCATCTTCTGCCATCCCCTTCTCTTTTCCTTCAATCCTTCCCAGCATCACAGTCTTTTCTAATGAGTCCTCCCTTTGCATTGTGTGGCCAAAGTACTTGAGCTTCATCTTCAAGATTTGTCCCTCCAATGAGCAATCAGGGTTGATTTCCTTTAGGACTGACTGGTTTGACCTCTTTGCAGTCCAAGGGACTTTCAGTAATCTTGTCCAGCATCACAATTCAAAGGTATCAATTCTTTGATGCTCAGGGTTCTTTATGATCTAACTCTCATAGCCATATATTATTAATGGGAAACTCATAGCCTTGACTATATGGAAATTTGTCAGCATGGTGATGCCTCTGCTTTTTTAATATGCTGTCTAGTTTGCCATAGCTTTCCTCCCAAGGAGCAAGCATCTTTTAATTTCATGGCTACAGTTACCTTCTGCAGTGATCTTGGAGCCCAAGAAGGTAAAATCTGTCACCGCTTCCATTTCTTTCCCTTCTATTTGCCAGGAAGTGATGGGACCAGTTTCCACGATCTTAGTTTTTTAAATGTTTTTTCCAGCTTTTTCACCCTCCTCTTTTGCCCTCATCAAGAGGCTCTTATTTCATTTTCACTTTTTGCTATTAGAGTAGTATCAACTGCATATAGGAAGGTGGGGTGGCAGTGGTCATCTGAGAACTTCCAGGGGCTTTTCCAGTGGTCATCTGTTTGCTTCCAGGGGCTTTGCTCCACAAATTTCTGGTTGTGAGACCCTGTTCTTGAGACTTGGCTCTCGGGATCAGTTGGGACTATTGTTACTGTACCAGTCTCCCAGCTGTATAGCATCCTCCCTGCCTGAGCTGACCAAGGCTATTTCAGGGTTGGCGGTGGACTTCTCCAGGCTGATGGTCCTGGGGATTTCAATTTGCTGTCCCTGGGTATGTCTTTGGGTTTAGCTCAGGAATTCATGGCTTCCATGGTAGCCATGGGCCTTTCCCCAATTATTTCGAGCCTTACTTGAGACAGTGGCCGCACTCCAGATATGTTTTTCTTGTTGGAGCAATGGCAATGTGAACTAGAAGGGAAAATTTAGTGTCCCCTTTGTTATGGTCAGATCAGGGAGGTGGGATGTATTTGAGGCTCTGCCCCCAGCAACTGATAGACTTGGAAGGGTTTCAGAGAGAAACCCTGGGGTTTCTCATGGGGGATGTTCCTGGGGTATGTTCCTGGGGTATTGCTGCACGGTCCTGTCAAAGCCCAGGTTATGTCCTAGAATCAACTGAGGCTTTGGATAGGATCATGTCTGTGTGGCCTCTCTCTAGTCATCAGCACTCTCATCAGCACTCTCCTTCATCTGGTTCATGGAAGATTTGCGGGTGCTGAAAAGGTAAAGAAACACCTGGAGCACCGCTGGTGGAAAATGAAGAGAGAATCCAACCGGACACGAGTTAGAGCTGCTATTGAAGCCTATCTTGGGGTGAAAAAGGCAGTGAAACACGACTATTTCTCCACCCTTATTGAATATGCAGAGTGCTGTCCATTGGCCCTGTTTAGAGTCATCCAATCTCTCCTGGATAAGGGGATTTTGGGAGACCTTCTGCAGGGCTGGGCAGAGGAATTTGCTAAGCACCTGACAGATAAAGTTGCTCGGATTCAATCCCAGTTGGAAGCCATGCATGAAGCGGATCTACTTGAGATGCTGAGGGAGGAGTCCTGCCCAGTTATCTGGGAACAATTCGATCCTGTTGTTTCTGAGGAAGTGGACAGGTTCCTTGATGCTATTAGTGTAACCACCTGTCAGTTAGATCCTTGTCCCTCCTGGCCGGTGAAAGCTGTCAGGAGAGTGACTAACAGGTGGGTTAGGACAGTGCAGTTTTGCACTAGTTTAGCTCCTTTCTTCATGGCCAATCCCAATCAGTGTAAATAAGGAGAGGGAAGTCCAGCCCATGACCACTACTTTATGGTGTGCCACAGGGCTCAGTGCTTTTGCCTCTTCTCTTTAACAGCTACATGAAACCACTTGGTGAGATCATCAGTCGCTATAGGATGAGATACCATCAGTATGCTGATAATACTCAGACATACATCTCCATCCCTGGTGATCCAAGTGATTTTGCCTTGGCCCTGACTCATTGTCTGGAGGCTGTTCAGGTCTGGATGGGGGATAACAGGCTTCGGTTGAACCCTGGCAAGCCTGAAGGGCTTTGGGTATCTGGGTGCCCTGGTTCTAGGACTTTACCATCTTTAACTCTAGATTAGATTGCTCTACCCCAGATAGATCTGGTGCATAATCTGGGAGTCCTTCTGGACTCGCTACAATTGACCTGGCTCTGTCACTTGGCAAGTGACAGATGATGTCACTCCATGATCATGGAGGTGGTTGGTAGATTAGTAGTTGCTTGTGTTCCCCATATATATGCTTTTACAGTATATCTTTTAGCTCCTCTCCTCCCAGTCTGGTTGGTTTTTTTGTTTAAAGGTTTTTAATGGATTTTATTGTTTTTTATTGTTCTGTTGTTTTTATTGTAAGCCACCGAGAGTCATTTGATTTTGTTGGCATATAAATCTAAAAATAATAAATAAATATATGATATTTCTCCCATGAATTTTAATTCCAGCTGGTGATTCATCCAGCCCAGCATTTTACATGATATACTCTGCATATAAGTTAAATAAGCAGGGTGACAATATACAGCCTTGTCGTACTCCTTTCCCAGTTTTGAACCAATCTGTCATTCCATGTTCAGTTCTAACTGTTGATTCTTGACTAGCATACAGGTTTCTCAGGAGACAGGTAAGATGGTCTAATACTTCCATCTCTTTTAGAATTTGCCACAGTTGGTTGTGATCCACACAATCAAAGGCTTTAGCATAGTCAGTGAAGAATGACTATGAATTCTAGAATTCTAGAATTCCCTCGCTTTTTCCATGATCCAGTGAATGTTGGCAATTTAATCTCTAGTTCCTTTGCCTCTTCAAAGCCCTGCTTGTACATTTGGTAGTTCTCAGTTCACATATTCTTGAAGCCTAGCTTGTAGTATTTTGAGCTTGCTAGCATGTGAAATGAGTGTAATTGTATGATAATGTGAACATTCTTTGGCATTGCCCTTGTTTGAAATTGGAATGTAAACTGACTTTTTCCAATCCACTGTTGAGTTTTTGAAATTTGCTGGCATATTGTATGCAGCACTTTCACAGCATCATCTTTTAGGATTTTAAGTAGCTCACCTGGAATATTGTCACCTCCACTAGCTTTGTTGTTAGTAACATTTCCTGACATCCACTTGACTTCACACTCTAGGATGCCTGGCTCTAGGTCAACAACTACACCACTCTGGTTATCAGGAACATTTAAATCTTTCTTGTATAGGTTTTCTGTGTATTTTTTCCAACTCTCCTGAATCTCTTCTGCTTCTGTTAGGTCCCTACCACTTTTGTCCTTTATTATGCCCATTTTTGCATGAAAGTTTCCCTTGATATCTCCAATTTTCTTGAAGAGATCTCTAATTGAGATTTCTTCTATTTCTTTGCATTGTTAATTGAAGAAAGCCTTCTTATTTCTCCTTTCTATTCTCTGGAAATCTGCATTCTGTTGGGTATATCTTTCCCTTTCTTTCTTGCCTTTCACTTTCCTCCTTTCTTCAGCTATTTGTAAAGCCTCATCAGACAGCCACTTTATTTTTTTGCATTTCTGTTTCTTTGGGATGGTTTTAGTAGCTACCTCTTGTACAATGTTACGCACCTCTGTCCATAGTTCTTCAGGCATTTTGTCTACCAGATCTAATCCCTTGAATCTATTCCTCACCTCTACTGTATATTCAAAAGGGATATCACTGAGATTATATGTGAACGGTATAGTGGTTTTCCTACTTTCTTCACTTTAAGCCTAAATTGTGTAATAAGGAGCTCATGATCTGAGCCATAGAGACCTGGAGGTTTTGTTTTTACTGACTATATAGAGCTTCTTCATCTTTGGCTGCAAAGAATACAGTCAATCTGATTTTTGTATTGACCATCTGTAGAGTCATCTCTTGGATTTGTTATGACCAGCTTGTTCTCTTGACAAAATTCTGTTAGCCTTTGCCCTGCTTCATTTTGTACTCCAAAAGGCCAGACTTGTCTTTATTTCTGGTTATTCGATGTTCAATCTTGCTATGTTTGACCATATCCAGCTTACCTTGATTCATAGATCTTACATTCCAAGTTCCTATGCAATATTATTCTTTACAACATCAGCCTTTTCTTTCACCTCCAGATACATCCGTGGCTTTTGGATCATGGATCAAGCATCCTTTTGGCTCTGGCCCAGCCATTTCACTCTTTCTGGAGCTACTTGTTATTCCTTCTGACCTGAGAGTCTCATCCTATGTTTTAGCCTTTTGTTACTGTCCATGGGGTTTTCTTGGCAAGGATACTGGAGTGGGCTGCCACTTGCTTTTATGGTGGAATCCTCTAGCCCATTTTTCACTTGATGTCAAGGAACCCCAACAACATGTATCATGGTCCTTGATAACCCAGGTGACAACCGAGCTGTATGGATTTCTGTAAATAACATATCATATTTTTTATGAGAGGGAGACATTTATCTGTTTTCTCTCAAGAGGTCTGTCCAGGTTGGCTGAACCTCTGGCACAACTCTCATTTTCTTCAGAGCACACAAGGCCCCCAACCACAGCAAGATTATGCTTCACTGGAGGGATGATAAAGATGCATGGATCTACTATAGGTAGTCCATTTCTCAATCACAAATCCATTATATCAATCACCACATCATTTTGCATTTTTAAATATACTCATCTATACTATATATGCATTTTTCTCTAATAGATTTACGTATTGATTTTTTAATATTTCTGCCTATAAGCTGCATATGTTCTACAGAACTGACTGTTTCACCTATGAAGATTCCAGTCACAGTTGCTGGCGAAATGTCAGGATACCAAATAAGTAGACCATAGTCTATAAGTCTGGAAGCTCAACACAATTAGATTGATGTTTACCATGAAAGCCGGCATCAATCTTTCAAGTAACCTTTCTGTGAAAAAAATTAGCCTTTCACTGTTGAAAGAGATCCTTTAATCTTTGGGCCCAGATTAAAGACATTAGAATCAAAGTGCTATTTCCAATCAATCTGATTCTCAATGCTGGTCAAATTTTGTATGTAGATTTTTTACCTCATGGCCCTGCTTTCTGGATTTAGTCTTCCAATGCCTTTTTATCTCTATTGGGATGAATTGGATGACTCTCAGAACCTCTCTTATTATTCTTTGCAACAGCTAGCAAAGAACCCTAACCCTAACCCTAACCTTGCCAACTTTGGCCATTCTTAAAAACTCAGCAGACCTAGTTAATACTTGGATGGGATATCATTAGAAAATGCCAGAGTTAAAACTAGACTGGAAATTTAAAAAAAAATACCCTCTGAGAGTACTCAATGGTAAATCACTTCCAAGTTGTTGCTAAGAAAGCTATATGGGCATTTCCATAAAGTTACCAGAGTCAGACTTATCTCAAAGGAGACGTTACTATACATGCTCTTTAGGTTTTATAGCTGAATACAATCAGCATGGACAGTTTACAAATTGAAATCCAAATGTTTAGACTCAGTTAAACTGACAAGGGAGTTGTTCTCTTTTTTTTCTTCAGGGTGCAATATAATTATACTCTTCTCTTTTTTTGCTTAAAATGTAGAAATGGTAAAAAGAAAGTAAAAAGAATCACTGAGGCTGAAAAACTAAAGGGATGAATTGGCAAGACTGATTTAAGCATGCAAATAGCATTTATCTTAATATATGTCACATCTAGACAAAGAAGAAAGGAAAAAAAACAGAAGTATATATGGATATATACACACCTACCCACCCACACACACCAAATATCAAAACAGCTTGCTCATTAGAAGGTGACAGCTGAATCTTCCGGGCTTAATGTGATGGTTTGCTCAGAGAAATTTGCATCGCCCTTGACATTGAACAATGATGGAGACTGAGTTCCTGACTATCCAGCAAGGATTTAGAAAGTGCAAATTACAGAGGTTTTGCCATGAATATTCATGTGAAGCCATGTTCAATTTAAGCAAAAATGATAAGGATATACTTTGATAGCATGGTTTTAATAGTATTTCTTGTGAAACCAATTTCAAAATAGTCATTAAAATGGAAAAAAAGACTCAATTCAGGAAGAGAGTTACCCTTTTCCCAAGCTTGGTTTTTATTCAGGATGGAAAACTAACATATTTTCTTGGGTGCCCTATTTATGTAAAAATCAGTACTTATGAGATCTCCTTTTCTGTTGTGACCTCTTATTTCTAGAGGGAAAAAAAACTTCTAAATGGTTCTATCTACAATATATTTAAGTGGTAAGCTAGAGAGGTATTTTAAGAGCCATAATTTGGTTACAAAGCTCTATCTAATAAAACTATAAGAAATTAATAATATCCAAAGGTATCAGAATTAGACAGTTCCCAGAAGTTATAATATATATATGTGTGTGTGTATGTGTGTGTGTGTATTAATTTCAAAATTTATGATACTTCATTCTATTGTCTGCACATTTACAGAATAATAACATTGTTATGCATTATCTTACTGTTATTTATTGATGTTGCAAGTATACTGAGAGCTGCTGTACTGGAATCAGATTCTTTGCAGTGACCATGCTTGGCCAATAAAGTATCTGATATCTGAGGTTAACAAAATATACTGTTGGGTTTACTGTTGTGCCCATATGCGAAATGCACGAAGTCACCAATTAAATCAGTCGATAATTTCTAGACAGGAAAATATGTTTTGTTTTTTGCAAAGATCAGATGAATAAACATGATGTTGCAATTATGTCAAAGTAGAGCAAATTCTTATTAATCCTTTAAATAAATATGTGTGTTTCCTTCTCTGCTTCCTCTACCCTCAGCTTTCTCACATTATGGGAAATACTTCATTGAATCTGTGATTGTATTTGGCTGAGTGAAATTTACAATGCTTGTATGAGCATTGAACTCAAGAATTCTTGTTATTATGCTTGACACACAAACAGTATTTCAACCTGGCTTCAAAGTGGCCTGCAGCATTGAGGCTGCCTTGCTCAGCTTGAGCCCAGCTTTGTCTCAGGGTCAGCAAGGGGTGCATTACTTAGATGGTCTTCTTGATTTCTCAGCTAACATTGATTTTTGTTTCTTCTCCATTTCTTGAGAGATATTAAAATAGAAGCACTGATAC
>JANHZU010003100.1:49142-60957 GCA_032468055.1 Acrochordus granulatus | reverse complement strand
CTTTTTTCTTCCTTCTGATCTTATTTGACTGCTCAGATCTGACAATGATCTATTGGCAGCAACAGAGAAAATTAAGACGGCAGGCTGTTTCAGTAATAGATTGATTGGCTCCACTTGACTGAGCCAGCAGCAGAAACAAGAAGAAACTACAAGAAAACCTATTTTGTGTAGATGATTCATTTTTTAATAAAAGCATTCATGAGGACTTTGATTTCATTAAAGATTTAAATGCAATAGGAGTACAACTGCCTCAATGCATATAACATTAGCATGATATTTCCCTAGCAACCTGGCTCAGTATATGAAGTATAATGACTAATGTATGAAAAATCCAGGGAAAGAATGGCTTGGTCCTATAATTTAAAGTTATACATAATTAGAGGTGTGCAGTTTTCATATCTGAGGTAAGAAAGATATTTAAGATGTGATGTGAGTTCACTTTGCTGCAGTTTTCGCAGCTTCTTAGGTCAGCCTAACACTCATAATATTGAAATGCCTTTGATCTGGTGCTATTGTGTTTCATCTTCTTTGATAGAAGCAAGTTGCACAATAACTTCTCAGTAAGTGTTGAATTTTGCTTATCTCTTGTCCTTTAAAACTGCTCCATATTTTTTGTCTTGGAAGGTTATTCCAAGCTGCTATTCTTGCTAATTCCTATTTGTGATCTCCTACTCAGATTTATTTTGTCGCCTCATGTTCCTTTAATTGCATTCCTTCAAAACTTATGTATGTATTTCTGACAATTTCCTTCAAGATCTGACATGCTGTCTTATATATATCCTGCTGAGAAATAGAAATATGTTTTTAGGATCTGGACTAACATCTCATCTAAGATGTAAATATAAAATATTAAAGGATTTTTCTAAGCAAATACTTTTTCTCTTGCAAGCAATCTGCAATAAAAAAAATATTCTTCAGGATACAGCACAACACAAACAAGTTTCCGATCATATTAGTTGTATACTCTGCCATATGCAAAGAAAAAGAAGATGTAATATGCATAATAGGAAGTTACTGGTCTTTATGCTCTAAGTTGCTAAGTAATCCAATTTTCATTAAATAAAAAGAACTGAACAGCCAGGGAAATAGTAGACTTAGTTGTGGGCTGCTGTCATTTTCTAAATGAAACACCCTTGTTTGTCTTTGATTTTTCTTTATGTTTAGCATTGTATTTTCTTTTGAGGCCACAAAATAAAATTGTACAGATTATATTCTTTTTAGCATGATTTCATTTTAATTCAGCACCCAATATATGAATCAATAGTAAATCAGTTCTACTAAGTATAAGTACAATCATGTGAAAAAGAAAGTACACCCTCTTAGAGTTCTATGGTTTTACCTATCAGGACATAGTAAAAATCATCTGGTCCCAAACAATTCTTAAAACTAGGTCAATACAAACTCAGATGAACAACAACACATGACATATTTATTTCATAATAAATGGAGAAGCCATGTATGAAAAACTGAGTACACCCTTACTGCTTCCATTGGCATGAAGAAGCTTAGTAACTACTCAAGTGCCCTTGATCAATTGATCATCAACAAGTGTTACAACCTCTCTAAAAGCTGAAGTCTGAGGAGTTTGCTGGTCTCCAGCATTTAGATGTGTGTTAACACAATGCCAAAGAGTAAAGACATCAGCAATGATCTTACAGAAGTGATTGTTGCTGCTCATCAGTCTGGGAAGGGTTCTAAGGCCATTTCCAAATCACTGAAAGTCCATCATTATACAGTGAGGAAGATTATTCACAAGTGGAAAAATTCATAAGTTGCCAGTCTTCCCAGGAGTGGTTATCCCAACAAATTCACCCCAAGGTCAGACCATACAATGCTCAGAGAAATGAAAAAAATCAGACTCTACAGGCCTCAGTTAGCATGTTCAAGTTAGTTCATAATAGTACAGTTCAGAAAAAGACTGAACAAGTATGGTTTGTTTGGAAGGGTTGCCAGGAGAAAGCCTCTTCTCTCTTAAAAAAATATGACAGCAGGGCTTAGGTTTGCAAAGTTCAACTGAACAAATCTCAAGACTTCTGAAAGATTGCCCTTTGGACAGATGAGACCAATGTGGAAATGTTTGGCCAGAATGCACAGTGCATTCTGTGTGCCATATTTGGCAAAAAACAAACACAGCATAGCAACACATACATCTCATACCAACTGTCAAGAACAGTGGTGGAGAGTTAATGATCTGGGATTGTTTTGTAGACACAGGACCTGGGCATCTTACAATCATTGAGTCAACCATGAATTCCTCTGAATACCAGAATATTCTAGAGTAAAATGTAAGGCCATCTGTCCAACAGGTAAAACTTGGCTGACATTGAGTCATGCAACAAGACAATGATACCAAGCACACCAGCAAATCTACCACAGAATGTCTGAAAAATAATCAAAGTGTTGCAATGGCCCAGTTAAAGTCCAGGCCTCAACCTAATTGAAATGCTGTGGTGGGACTTCAAGAGAGCTGTGCATCAATCAATGCTTACAAACCTCAGTGAACTGAAGCAATGTTGTAAAGAAGAGCGGGCCAAAATTCATCTACATTCATGTGAGACATTGATAAGGTCATACAGAAAATGATTACTTGAAGTTATTGCTGCTAAAGGTGGTTCTACAAGCTATTGGATAATAAGATGTACTTAGTTTTTCACATATGGCTTCTCCATTTTGGCTTTCTTTTTGTAAAATAAATGATGACATGGTGTAATATGTCATACATTGTTGTTCATCTGTGTTTGTATTGACCTAGTTTTAAGAACTGCTAAGGACCACATGATTTTTACTATGTCCTGATACATAAAACCATAGAACTCAAAGAGAGTTTCTTTTTCACAGTAATATACATATATTACTATATGTAATATAGTACATATTAGTACTATAAGCTAATATGGTAGCTTTCAATCAGCCACCTTTTTTAAACTCAGAATCCCCATGTCTAATATTAAATTACAAATTTGTATCTCATGCAGCTGGGTAACTTTGGGCCAGCCACTCTCTTTCAGCCATAGGAGGAAGGCAATGGCAAACCAAACCACTTTTGAAAAATCTTGCCAAAAAAAACCCTGCAGGGACTTGTCTAAGTGTCTCTGAGAAGTTGACATCATTGATCAGGAAAAAAAAATCTGATGTTTTAGGACAGAAATTTATATCGTAAGAAAAATGAGATCAAAGTTGGAACAGTTCACAATTTTCCTGAGTCAACTCCCTTGCTTCATGCTGTTACTCATCCTCCAAAACTCCAACCTTTTGTATCCACTATTTTAAATGTGTCTATTGCACAAGTTTTTACACTGTCTAAAGCAGTAGTAAACAGTTGAGAGGTGGAAGGACCATGCTTAATAGTTTTGTGGGATTACTTGTGAGTGTTATACTTATGATTCCATCTGGCTAAAGCTTCTTATCTAGCAATAATCCAGATTCTCTTGTAACGATATCCTATTGCCTGAGAATTTCATTGACCGTCTTCATTTAAGACACACACAAAATGATCAAGTAAATCCCATCTGGTGTCAAAAGCAGCAATGGCAGAGGAATCCTCAAATTGCTTTCCTTCACATGTTATATTTTAAAAGGACAGCACTGCTCCAAGTCTGATTCCTGATGCTTTGACTGTCAAGACAACAGTAAAGCTGGCATATTTTCTTATGGGTTCAAGGTCTATGCATTGCACTTAAATGTGATCATCTGACAGGACTCTCTTGACTGGCTCTTTCTGATGGTGGAAATTCCACATACTGGAAAAACTTTAAAAGTTGGACAAAGGGCAATCTTGGAATGATTGAGGATCTAAAACATCTCCTTCAATGGGATGGGGAGGAGGGGGTTGTATGGGGAAAGAGAACAGAATCAATAATTATTCTCTGAATGACTGCCTGCCCCCAGCAGTGATTTCAATTTATCAGAGTGTTCCAAAGGACTAATATAATTCCACTATTAACATCTTTCCTTTTAATGCTATTTTGGAAAATTAATCTTGCTTATATTTGAAGTTTAAAGGAAGACTTGGAGAATGGCTTTGAACTCTAGATTTTAGAATAGAAACAGGACTGCAAAATACCTTCTACCTGTCATTGCACATTAATTACTTCACTTTTCAAGACTTCTAGGTCACAAGAAATATGTAATTGGTAGATTACTAGTATAGGAAGGAAGATACACATAGCTTGCTGTGATCTATTAGGAAAACAATTTAAAAAGTGCTAAAAGGAGCATTAATTTTACTAATTTAAAGTAAAATATAAAATCAAACTTTTGTAAGCAGTAGAATTCTTCAGCTAAACTAGGAGGGAGGAACTGAGTTATGATGGAGTCAAAAAGTCAACAATTCATAAATATCATTTATTAAGGACATTTCAAAAAAAAAGTCTATAAAATAGACTTTAAGTTGTATTACCACAAGCATCAACAATAGATTTTTCTCTCTGTTTTTGTAAGTGGGCTAATAGTTATCCAATTCTGATGGCAGCACTAACTATTATATATGTGATTTCTAGAGAGAGAGAACAGAAACACAAAAGGAAACATAGTAGTTTTTGGCTTGTCTATTAATTTTAGATGTTGCTTGAAGTAGAGAGTTGCTAAGATTGATATTAATTATCTAGTGGTTGAAAACATGTTATATCTTGCCATGCTAAGACTCACTTTCTGATGGAAATTTACTTTCTTCCATGTTTAGGATACTTAATAACTATACACTGCATGTATCATCCACATGACCACATGCAGCCGCACTGAAAATAATAAAATACAAAAACTGCAAGAAGAAATTTCATGGGTTAGGCATATTTTAGATAAAAGTGAATATATAAAGGAATAGAAGAGTGGGCTATGAGTGGGTTAAAACACAAATATGTGCAATGAAGAGTTTACTAAATATATCTCATGGTTCATCTGCTTTTCTATTCCATGGAATTATCATTTAAAGTTAATTGCTGAGCCTCAGGACAATATGAGTCTGTAAAGAAAGGCTGTGTAGTGGTTGACTGTTATGAGGAGGAGAAAAACATTAATTTGGTTTTGAATAAAAATAATATTTTCAGTTGATTTTACATCTTTACTTTCTTAGGGTTAACTTTATATTCTCCCATGAATGAGAAGATGTTTTGTCCATTTTTGCAATCTCTACCTACCGAATATCCAGAGTAATTCCTGCAGCTATTCTAATAGGCAAGTCATTTGATGTTAAGGGGGAGAAAGGCCCATTACCATTAGTCATCTGTCCAAATAATTTCCATCCCTTATACAAATTGTTTACATTAAAGAGAAATGCATAATTTAAAATACTCAAAATGAGTTCATAGGTTATAGTCATTGTATGTGTGCCATGATTGTTCTGCCAGCTTCATTAAATAATGTAGACATGAATTTGATTTACTATGACTACTTAAACTACTTTGAATGTATCAGAAATTAGTTGATGGAAAACAACTAGAAAAGCTGATCTTCTACCAGGCTTCAGTTAATTCCATGCATATGAATATTGCATGCAGTTTCACATAATCAACTTCACAGAGTGTTTGGAAGTTTAGGGGCACCATTTAACAAGGTTGATTTTGCACTGGAGATTTCAAAAGCCTGTTTTAATTTCTCTTTATTTACAAATATAACCATTGTGCAGATGGTGAGCAAATCAGCACTTACAGCTTGTATTTAGTCTACTTCTAGATGTTATTGAGCAATAAACCTGAGATATTAAGGATATTTACCAACAAATTTCACACATCCCAAACTCAGTAGTAAACTTGGCAAATTCATTAAGATTTGGGAGCTATTCTGAATCAAGAGGGAATGGACAGTATTAACCCATTTAGAAAGACTTACCAGATGGTTTAAGTCTTTGTTTTCCCTGTATTTTATAAATTCCTAGTTATAACTGCACGGCTGTAAATAGAAACAACAACAAGTTCCAGTTTTCAGAAATGGTATGCTAACTGAGGTATGTCTTCACCCATCATCTATGCTAATTGCTTCCAATTCAGTAGAAGGCACTTACTGATACAGTGTCTCCAGACAAGACATTTGTATTTCACCAAATGCCTCCAATTTTAGTCAATCTACTAAATCAATCTAGCAACTTTCTCTGGTTGACATTAATGGAAATATTGGGCACCACCTTCTTCTGAAAAAAGGCAGTACACCAGGGTGAAGTGGGAATTATTCTTATCTTTACTGCTTTACTGTCCCACTTTCTGCTCTACAACTCTTCAGAGAATAAAAAGGGTATCTTCTCTTTTCCAGAAAGAATGCATAAAAAAGACAAGGCTTTTTTTGTGTTCTTGCACAAAAACCAATGCATCTATCTGACTGAATTGTGTCATCCTTCATCCTTTTCAAATATTTGACAGTAACTTTTGACAAAAAAATAGCAAAATTTAAAGTCACAGATATGTTCAAGGTTTCATCTCCATGGCATGCTAAGTGGCAGTTGCAGTTCAATCCAGTTCTATAAAAACAAAAATCAAAGTATTTATAAATTGAACTATCAAATAAAATATAACAAATCAAAGTACCTCTCCCCCCAACAAGACAACACTATTGCTTGATCACAGGGACAATGAGAGAAAGCTTTGGCCTTCCAAATCCAAATTTCTTCTCTGAATTGATTCTGAAGTTCAGTCAGTGCAGATCCCTAAATAGAAGAAGCTCATAATGGAGCAGAGGGAATATATAGTACCTGAATATACGTAGTTATGAAAAAGCATAATGTAGATGGAACTTCAGAGGTCGATAAGTGGTAAAGACAGATTGTAAAATTAGTTAAGCTTGACAAAGAACTCAGACTGATTATTTAATAAATTGAACCAAATGTACATTTGGATGATGTGAATTTGAAACAATTCACAGTGGGGTACAATTAATAAACAAACAACAATAAAAACAATCTATAGTAAAACCTGTAAAAGAAAATCCTCAAATACAATTCAGCAAAACATCCTCCTGACCCAATGTGTGTGGGAAAATCATGTCTTTAAAGACAGGCATGATCAGGGCTCATGTGGAATGCTATTCCACTGAGCAAGCGCAGCAACAGAAAGGCAGATATCCTGGGCCCATAAGATTACATTGTTTAAGGGATAAAACCTAGAGCCTACCAGATCATATTGGATGGGAAGAGTTCATTTGATAGTTTATTGGTTTCACAAATAATCTGGTCCTCTGCCGTAAAAAAATTTTATAGGCTATAACCAACACTTTGAATTGCATCCAGAAGTCCACTGGGAACCAATGAACCTTACAAAATAATGGTGTGCACTGCGTTACATTGTGGACCAGCTATATCTTCTGGAAGTTCTTTAAGCATAAAGTACTTGCAGTAATCCAAATAAGAAATAAAACTGTGAATACCACCTACAATCTAGCATAGAACACAAGTGGTGCATGAGATAGATTTGCACAGGGCCCTGTGAACAATAGCTATCACCTGTTCTTCAGACAAGAGTTATGAATCTAGAAGGTTCCCTATATTGTACACCAAATTTGTCTGGGTAAGTAGTAACATTATTCATGAAAAATTTTTCATTTTTCATGAGATGAAAAATCTCAAGATCTGGTAGGTCTCAAAATCCACAGCCCTTTGACTAAGTTTATGCCTGAACCTATAGCTTTCAATTCAAAACCCATAGCATTGATACTTGAGTAATCACCACATGACCACTCAACTATATGTCACTTCCTGGGAAGCCTTGAGTAACCAAGAGAAACATTAATCTAATAAAGAGTTACTGCACCAACAGTTCCAAGGATTCTGTGCTTTTTTGGAGTCAGATTCTTCCTCGGTGATGATCAAAGATACAGTGGAACCTTGGATTGTGAGCATAATTCGTTCTGGAAGAATGCTCTTAATCCAAAACACTCTTAAACCAAAGCAAAGTTTACCATAGGAAACAATGTAAAGTCGGATGATCCGTTCCACAACCCCAAAAATATTCATAAAAATAATTTTCAATAGTATGTATACATGATTGTCCCTAATATCTGCAACAAGTAACAATGATTAATGCACAATATAAAGTAGAAATAGAATAAATTAACCAGCCCTTTAACTTTTGCTAGAAGATTTTGAGGCAAGGGTCCCAAAGGGCCCAATCCAAACTGGGCAGAGAATAACAACTTAATTTGGGTGATGGTTCCTGATGGTCTCTCAGTTTATGGAAGAGGATTTCCACCTAGCCTTGAGTTCTGTTCTCTCTGGTTTCTGTACAGTTCTTAGGAGGTTAATCTGACCTTTCCTGGGAATGGGGCTGCTTTAGGGTTAATTTAATTGCTATGGATCTGCTCTGAGGCAGATTCTGGCCATCAGCTACTGCTCAGCCAGCACTGTCTGGGCAGCCCCTTTTGGATCGGGAGGATCCACTGCCACTGCTGCTCGAGGGGGAAATGGCCTTTTTTCCTTTCCTTCGGTAATGGAAATCGGTTTTCCTTTAAATTACCGAAACCTTCGGTAATACCTTTCTGGAGGTATTTCCTGGGTGATTTGGAAATGTTTCTTATCGTTAGAACCTGCCTCCGTGCTATGAGAGGGGGAGAAGAGTTGGGCAGGAGGGGGATGGGCTGGATGGTGCCGTGCAAGGAGGGATCTCTCTCTCTGTGTGTGAGTGACTGGGAAGATGGAGTGTCAATCTTCATACACTTTGAGTAGAGTCCTAGCTGGTGTGAGGGAGACAAAAAGGAGGAGAGGAAGGGGAGGGTTATTTCTTGGAAGGACAATATGGAATTTGAATGACTTTTTACGTAGCGAGAGAGAGAAGAACCAATGGCTCACTTGTGAGATTTCCTGCATGAGCTCATCATGCGGTACTCATCTTACAAGTTTTCACTCATTAACTGAATTTAATTTTGCTTGTCTTGTGGAACACTTGTGAACAGAGGTACTCACAATCAGAGGTTCCACTATATACCTATAACTATAACTATACCTGTGTTTAGGTGTAATCCAATCCATGCTTCATCAGTTCAGATACTCAGATACTTTATTGGACAAGCATGGCTAGATGCCCAAGGAATCTGATATCAGTATAGCAGCTATCAGTGTAACAAATGAACAAAATTAGTTATACAGTAGTAAGTATGCAGCCAATAGAAAGGAAATATTGTAAAGTATAAAATTGATAATATTTATACACATTAGACAGAACTTCTTTGTTAATATGGAATTCTCTGCCCTTGTGTTCTTTCATGTAGCATGATCATAAAGTATTAATTTGGATGATGGCACAGGAGAAAAAAAAACTTCTTGTGTCTGGTAGTTTTGGTATACAATACCCTGTATCACCTACCAGAGTGAAGAAGTTCAAACAAGCTGTGTCCATGATGAGAGGATCTGCAGATATCTTCTCTGCCCTTTTCTTGACCCTCTCAGTATACAGGTCTAGGAGTCAGGTTAATTGCAATTATCTTTTCTGCAATCTTGACTATACATTGTAATCTGCACCTGTCCTGTATGGTTGCTACACTAAACCAGACAGTAGTAGATATACAAAGAACAGAATCAATTATTTTTAGCAGGTCAAACTTCTTCAACTTGACATAGGAAGTAGTTGGCCATTCAAAGTCTTGGAGATTGTAGAACCTAGAAAATTGAAAGATTGTCACCAATAATGTGTTACTAAGACTGATAAAGAGGGGGGATAAAATAGTAGGACTCTTCCTAAAATCCGCTGTCATTTCTACAGTTTTGGGTGTATTCATCTCTAAGTTGTTTCAATTACACTACAGGGCCAGGTGTTCAACTTCCTCTCTGTACGCAGATTCATCACCATCAACAGAGGTTCCATAGCTGAAGTGTAGCTCTGAGCATTTCTGAGTATTTCATTTGACAGTTACCTAAAATAATTTTCAAAGGGGCAACACTTTCTCTGGTCCATCTTTCCCAAAGAGATAACAGTGTACCTATACAGGACAAAGGAATAGCAGTTTGTACATGTAATAAGTGTAAAAAAAAATCTCAATTTTACTTGTTTGATTGACACAGTGTAGTTCTTAATGAAGGCTATAACTATACCTGTGTTTACATGCAACCCAGTCAATTCTAGCCACTTTCTTTTTTATTTATTATTTTTATTGAAAATATTTAAAAAGAAGATAAAAACTAATGCAAACTAATATAAAGTAAGAAAGAAACAAAGAGAAAGCAAGCAAAGAGAAAGCAAAAAATGCAGGAAAAAAAAGTGTTGAAGAAAAATAGAAAAGAAAAAAAATACCAAGAAATGGCTTCCAATATTCTTCACAGCAGTATAAGTACAACCCCCTCTCTAATGTTATAATGTAACACTTTTCTAATAATCTATCCTGTCTAATCATTAAAGGCCAAAATCACAAGTTATTTTTTTATTATCAGTTGAATTAAGCACCAGATCTTCAGAAAAACCTGCAAGCATTTTCTTAAATCCATGCCTGGAAAGGTCCAAAACAATCAAAGAGTGATCTGTCCATGACGTGAGACAAATACTAGACAATATATCCTCTAACTCCAGATCATATGGACAATGCTACAAGACAAAAATCAGATCCTATGTGATGTGTATCTACATAGACTTGGATCAGGTCCAAGACTGCTTTGGTACATGAACTGACTCCAATTCAACTCTAGGCTCAGATAGACAAAACTGAACACTTCCAGTTCAATAAACCTAGAAAAGTCTACTGCAAATACAGTCACCACATCAAGCAGATCAGGAAGGGAAGCCACTACAAATCTGTGAGGCCATCACAATAAAAGCAATCCCATCTGTCCCCTAGAGCCCAGCTTCACAAACATATTCTCATATTCAGTAAAGTGCAGATCAGTTCCTCTGGAAACAAACTCCTGAATAATAATAGCCAAGTCCCACCATTTCTTTGCTGATCCAAGCTGATGCCACAGTTGAAAACTGCATCACATAATGCACACATAAACACCAACCTGATCCCATTCTTGCTGGTCCTAATCAATGAGTAGAAATGATCCACTCCCAGCCAACTATACTCTGGAATGATCTGAGATAGTATTGATATCCTTTCCCATCTCATACCAGTTCCAATCTGGATCTAGGGGACAAGACCACTGAAGATGCATGAATGGAACCATCTCTCAAATCTAAAGTGCTTGTTGAAATTCAAAATATGGCTTTTTATCCAGTGTATGCTAGTGACTGCCAGTAAATTTCTACATTAATGATACACTAGCACAAAAGAGAATGAATAAAGATTGAATCTTAAATATATGTACAAAGCTCGAGTGGATGGATATAGAGGAAGGGAAAATCAAGAAAATTCTAATTGAAAGGAATCAATGAGACCCTGAAACAGAGAAACGTGAGAATTGTTTTGATGTGATACATAAATTAATGTATGTACATTGTATGGTTTACTAGAATGAAAGAGTACAGAGAGATATAGTTAATGGTGTAAATTAAATTTAGTTATAATTCTTCCTCTTTATTGTTATCTCATGCCTTTATATACTTTACAGTATATAGCTTTCTGTTCCTTACTCCCTTTTTATACTTAGCATAATGTACAATAGTTTTTCTGCAAGGGAACAGTGTTATATATTTGTGTTTGTTCTTAACTTCACTTTAAAAAAAATCTTTTCAAAAACATATTTAGTTCAATAATAACATATAGCGGTATATTTCGGGCTATATCAGGGATGTCAACTTTGGCAACTTTAAGATGTGTGGCTGTGGAATTCTAAGAGTGAAGTCCACATATCTTAAAGTTGCCAAGGTTGGATACACTTGGAAAGAAGAGTAATCGTAAAAAGACTTTTTGAGATACAGACAAAATCCTGATTAAGGAAAATACAGTGGTGCCTTACAGGACAAGTAAC
>JANHZU010003100.1:28420-46328 GCA_032468055.1 Acrochordus granulatus | reverse complement strand
GGACCCTCAAGAGTCTTCTCCAGAACCACAATTCAAAGGCATCAATTCTTCGATGCTCAGCCTTCCTTATGGTCCAGTCTCACAGCCATACACATTGCTACTGGGAAAACCATAGCCTTGACTTCGCGGACCTTTGTCAGCAAGGTGATCTCTCTGCTTTTTAATGTGCTGTCTAGGTTTGCCATAGCTTTCCTCCCAAGGAGCAAGCATCTTTTAATTTCATGGCTGCAGTCACCATCTGTGGTGATCTTGGAGCCCCTACAAGGTTTCAAACAGATATATCTTCATCCCATACCTCAAGCTTATCTATAAACAAATCCATAAAATATCAACTATTCAATCCTGGTCTCAGCAAAACGTCCATAAATGGTTGCCAGAATATTACAAAATCTATAATTCAATCTTAATGATAAAGCTATTAAATTTAAAGCATTAAGTTATAGACTTAAAGATTAATTCAATCCAATATTTTTGTATGATTTTATTTCTCTTACATTGTTTTTAATCCCATTGCACAGTTTTCTTCAAAGTTTTAAAAAGGCTTATTATAGAACCAATAAGAACATTCTCTAGGTAATTTTCTTGCTTTATCATTTTCATTTCCCTGTTAATTTTTAAAACTTTACCCAGTTTCTTTATACATCCAGTAAAATCTTATTTTCAGATCATTCTCTTGGCCTGTCATATGTACTTTTACTTTTGATACTTTCTCTCTTTTGTCAAATAAAATTTGTTTCATGTCTGTCATTCTTCAGTAACATCTTTTATACATAATCTATCCATCAAAGCAGACATCATTACTGACCATATTGATATCGTACTTAATAGTTTCTGGCTCCATTCTTCAAAGTTGTCCTTTAATATTTCTAATGTTATAACATTTTGTATCATTTATAATCAAATCCTTTTTATTAACTGAAACAGATTTCAGTTCTTGTATTTTTTTTCTTTTGCTTAGGATATTTAATCACCTTTAGAACACAATATATATATATAGTCAATTCCAAAATTTTATAATAGAAGTCAATATTCCAAATTTATCCAGATCTTTAACCTGTTTATAACTTTTTAGATCAAAATTTTATTTCGCTTTTTGCTGTTTATTTCAAATTCTTTAAGTTCTTAATCTTATAATATTTTTTTTGCTGAAAAATGAAGATACTCACTTGATAAAGATTTTTCAAACATGAAATTCTGAAAGTTTCTAAAAGCTTTAAGACAGATAATAGGCAATTAGCAAGATGGCTGTTTGCTTCATCTCCTTACACTCAAACTGCTGTCCTTCAGTCACCTCATGAGGAGCAGCTTCTGGAGCACATGTGGGGAATTTCACATCATCTCTTTCACCGAGAGGTTCTAAGCAACCAGTCTACCCACCAGTTCCTTGGACTTTGTCATGGTCATCAGCTCCACTTTTATGTATCTATCTTCAGTTTGTCAAACTTCTCCCAGAAATCCAGAATCTGTAATTTTCAACTGAAGCAATACATCTATATATACTGAATATTTTTTGAATGTTGTTTCTAACTCCAGCCATTCCCAGCATGTCAAACCAGAAAATATCAGAGCATAGTCTTGAATTTATGTAAGCATTGTAATGTTTTATGAATAGTGAATTATGACTTAAAGTGCTAATGGTAATAAAAACAGAAAACTGAACATTGTATAGAATGAATGGGAACTGGACCTCAGTGTAAAGTACTTCTAAAATAGAATTAGGTTTTTAAATTACTGTAAACTGTGGTCGTTCTTTGATGATATACTGAACATTTGTCAACAAATGTGAGCTGAAAAAATACAGTAGCTGCTGACCATGGGAATGTCTGTATTGTTAAAATGCAAAACAAAGATATCAGCTGTACTAATTATCTGTACTATTATCTGTCTTCTTCTTAAGACCTTGTGCTAGATGAATGTTTCAACACTCTTAAGAATATTACTATGAAAGCTTAGTTAAGACCCATGTAATTTTAGGTAAAGCTTAGGAACCTTAAGTGTTTGATATAGAACATTGAATTCAAAGAAAATGAAGAAAAGATGACAAAAAAGAGACATGGTATTAATTGATGTTTCTGGTATCATAACTTTTTGAATATTTCTATATTCCTGAAATGCCTACATTGTTTGGAATAATGATGAAATGTGTGTTTTGACTGTGTACATTTAAGTGTGGGATATGGGAGGTGTTTTTTTGCAGGTGGTTGGGGAAATGCCTCAGTATTTTGTTTAATGGTGGGTGGGGAAGGATGTTTCTATTGGAAACCTAACTTTCCTTCTAGAAGTGGGCATTTTGTTCTGTTTTGGGAAACAAATATGTGACTTGACTTTTGGAACATAAGTTCTTTGTCTATTCAGACGTCTGGGCAATTTTCTTACCTTTCAAATTTTTAAACATTTAAATTATGTTTAAATTTGGCACTTAGATTGCCCACAAAAGACTTGAGGGTGGCATAGAAGCATGGAGAAGTGCTCTGTTATGAGACTTATTTGAAACTGTTTGTCTGTATCCTTTTGATCTGTCTAGTGAATTGTGCATATCCTGACTCTGGCTACTCAAGACTCTTGTCCTCTAGGCTCTTGACTTGGGCTCTGCCTGTTGTTTTCTGCCTTTTCCATCGACTTAGACTGCTTTTGATTTGGTTAATCCCCAGCTCATTCTTTGAGATGATTTCACCTGAAATACTACAGACAATAATGTGGTGATAATGATTAGATGGGAAGAAATGGTTCAAAGCCTCTTATTTGCAGGCAGTTGAATTCTTGTAGCTCACTCTCAAGTGAGCATTTAATTATGGTTCACTTTTAACAGCAACATGTAAACATTTTGTTCTAATCATTAGCCAGAACAAGACAACTCAGATAATAATCAGCTCCAGAGCAGTTTCTATTCCTAGAAATTTCAACTCAGAAGTTTCTACTTCTGAGTCTGGATTTATAAACTCAATTCACAAATATTCTCTCTCATAAATCAAACAAGAATTCTGAAATTTCAAAAGTAACTAATTTGAATCAGCATAATGTTAATAAGAAAAGAGTACAATATGTACATTGGTAGAACATATGCTTTGCAAAGAGCTGGACATGTCTGAATAACTGAACAACAATGCTTTGCATGCAGAAAATGTTATGTTTCATCCTTAGAAGTGATCTGATCTGATGTAATGTGAAGGTCTATTGACCACACTGCTGAAATTATCTTGAAGAAAATAGATTCTTTTGATTGCCATTGAAGATATAGTCTGACATGATAAAGTCTGACAGAAGTAGTGGAGATTACACAGAATGATACCATTCCCTTTCTTTATTCATGCATAAAAAAGTAACACAGTGCAACTAGCATGTTATGAAACTGAATTATATTCACCTAGTCAGTCTGAGAAAATGAATACCAGTGGAAAGACAAGGCAAAACTCTCATAAGTTTAGCTGTCCATAAGCATGGAAGCCTCTGTATCACTGAACATGTGCATTGGTGCTGTGAAACTTTTGAATATCTAATGACCTTGAAAAAGAACTAACAAATGGGTAAAAATATGCTTAATTATAAACCACTTCAGCTTTATATTCAGTCATGGGAATAAAGGTTTGAAGAAAGCAATCTGTGCAGAAATGAAGCAGTAACATTATGAGGTGTAGCACATTCTTTAAATGTTTTTGTCAGTTTGGTAACAGATCTTTATCAAGGTCATCTTCCTTACTCTCTACAAATATATATGATATTTTCTGGTTTAAAAAAAGGTCAAGGTTTTCCCTGCCAGTTATGGCCAATTCTAGGGGGCAGTGCTCATCTCTCTTTCTGAGCCAGCATTTGTCTGAAGATGCTTCTGTGGCTATGTGGCCAGTATGTCTATACACTGAAGTGCATGGACGCTGTTATCTTCCGACCAAGGTGATACCTATTTATCTACTTGCATTTTTACATGCTTTTGAACTCCTAGGTTGGCAGGAGCTGGGGCAGATAATTGGAACTCACACTGTTGCATTGTAGCTCTTGGGTCTCAAACTCAGACTGCTGACAAGCCCAGCATCTTAACCACTCATGCTACCATGCCCAAAATTTTCTGGTTTATCTTCACAATATTATTTGAAAAAGAAAAGTTGATCTAGGACTACCTAGTAAGCTTTATGGACACAAAAAGATTCTGAACCAATTTTGTATTATACAAGTCCAACACATTTTCTATTATAATATTTTTCATATTGGCCTATGAAAACCTGCATGTTCCAGCTTTTGATGTGGTTAAAACGGAAAACCCCTGATGCCTTCTAGATTTGTTGGACTAAATATATTATAATCTTGAATCCTGACATCTAACATCTAGGGTGTAGAGGCTGGATAATATTGGTTAAAAACTATGAGTTTTGTAAGGAGAAAACATTATTTGAATTTATTCTCACACAGAATGCAGATGTCAAAACATTGAATCTGCTGGAAGAGATAAACCAGAATCACCAGAATCCTAACTAAAGCATGTCTTACAAACTGAGCATTTTATGATACCTAACTTAATGTTAGAGGTAGGCTTGAGAGACAACATCATCACCTGCTTTTTTAGATATGCTGCTGCAGTCTGACAATTTGATATGAAGCTATAATATAAATATATACAGAGAGAGAGGGAGAGAAAGAGAGACAGAACAGCATTCTTCGCAACAGGAGCCAACGCTAAATGTAGGACATTTCCCTACCCCCAAACACTCCCATGTCCCCAGAAAATGAGTGTTAGATAAACTCAGAAAAAGTAGTAGAACATTTTATGGAGAAATCACATAATGAAGAAATGAATACCTCTGCATAGTATAATTACTCCTGGTGGGAGATACTTAAATGAAAATCCTGTAGTTGCATATTCTCTCTCTCTCTCTCTCTCTCCATATATATATTGTTGTGATATTTATGTATATTTGTTGTGTAGTTGTTTCTGACTTTTCATGCTTCCTTGGACCACAGCATGCCAGGCCTCCCTGTCCTACACTGCCTCCCGGACTCTGCCAAAGCCCACACTCATCGCACTGACTATGGTATCTAACAATCTCATCATCTTCTGTCCTCTTCTACTTTTGCCTTCTTTCCCAGCATCATGATCTTTTCTAATGAATCCTCTCTTCACATTATGTGGCCAAAGTATTTGAGTTTCCGCTTGAGAATCTGTCCCTCCAATGAACAGTCAGGGTTGATTTCCTGTAGGATTGACTAGTTTGATCTCTTTCAGTCCAAGGGACCCTCAGTAATCTTTTCCAGCTCCACAATTCAAAGGGATCAGTTCTTCAGCATTTAGCCTTCCTTATGGTCCAACTTTCACAGCCATCCATTACTACTGGGAAAACCATAGCTCTGACTATACGAAACTTTGTTGGCAGGTTTTAACCTATGTCTCTGCTTTTTAATGTGCCTCTTGGTTTGCCATAGCTTTCCTCCTAAACAGCAAGCATTTTTTTTTAATTTCATGGCTGCAATCACCATCTGCAGTGATCTTGGGGTCCAAGAAGGTGAAATCTGCCATTGCTTCCATTTCTTCCCCTTCTATTACCAGGAAGTGATAGGACTGATTGCCATGATCTTAGTTTTTTTAATGTTCAAACCAACTTTTGCACTCTCCTCTTTCACCCTCAGCAAGCAGCTATTCCTCTTCACTTTCTGCTATTAGAGTGGTATTGAATGCATATCTGAGGTTGTTGGTATTTCTCCCAATAATCTTAATTCCAGCTGGTAATTCATCCAGTCCAGCATTTTGCATGATGTACTGTGCATATGAGTTAAATAAGCAGGGTGACAATATACAGATTTGTCATACTCCTTTCCCAATTTGGAAATCCATTGTTTGGGATCCATTGTTCCATGTCCAGTCTAACTGTTGCTTCTTGGCTAGTAAACAAGTTTCTCAGGAGACAGGTGAGGTGGTCAGATACTCTCATCTCTTTTAGACTTTGCCACAGTTTGTTGTGATCCACACAATCAAAGGCTTTAATGTAGTCAATGAAGCAGAAGTAAATATTTTTGTGGAATTCCTTTGCTTTTTCCATAATTCAATGAATGTTGGGAGTTTGATCTCTAGTTACTCTGCCTCTTCAAAACCCAGCTTGTACATCTGGCATAGTACAGTTGAACCTCTGGCATAGCTCTCATCTTCCTCAGAGCATACAAGTCCCGCAACCACAGCAATGTGGTGCCTCACTGGGTAGATTTTATATGTAAATGTGTATATACATATAATACTTAAATGGAAAGATATAAAAATTCAATAAAATTTCAGTCTAACACATCAGCACTTGGTCTACCATAAGCTGAAGTTTCTGTGGCCCTGTAGAATGTAGAATCAGAGATCTGAAAGAGGTTATTGAGGTCACTGGGTCCAATTCTCTGTTCAGTGTAAGAACTAGATGAAAAATTCATGTCAGATGTTTTTCCAGCCTCTGCTTGAAGGAATCCAGTGAAGGGGAACATTCCTTTTTCTTTTGTAATTGATTCCACTGGCAAACTGTTTTGATTGTCAAGAGATTTTTTTGTTTTCCTAACATTCAGCAGGAATCTGACTTCCATGACCAGTACTCTATAATGTTATAGAATAGGATGTTTTCTGTACAACATTTTTTCAGGTATTTGAAGAATGTTATCATGTTTCCTGACCAAACCATCCAAGATTAAATACTCTCAATTTCTTCAGTCTGTCTTCATTGGACTTAATGCCTAGTGTCCAGTCATCTTTACTACCCTTCCTTGTTCCAGTCTGTTTTATGTTTAAGATTTGGTATCCATGGCAGGCCATAAAATTTGAGGTGCAGTCTCAATAATGCAGAATAAAATGGTACTGTTACTTCCTGTTTGGGAATTTTATTTCCATTACGTAAACATAAAACTTCATTTGTCTATTTTGAGCTCATACTCACTGTTGACCTGTATTCAGTTTGTAATCAACTACTATTCCACATTTTTTTCAAAAAGTGTCATTATCAAGTAAAACATTCCCCATTTAATTTCTGTGTATCTGATTATTGTTTCTTAAATGAAGAACTTTATATATAGCAGTTGCCTCTGTAAAATTGTATTCTGAGTCAATTTATGTAATCAAGGGTTTGTCGACTTTTGGTTGGGACTCCCTGGAAGATTGTGACAACATAGAAGAGTTTACATTCTTCTTTAATCCTGATCCAGCTTGGATAGACAAGATCTGGGCTTTATTTTTCAATTAGCTTGTCCAAACCCAGTGAGGTAGTTTCTATATTGCAAAACCGAGTACTCCAGGTTAGTGCTCATAATATAATGATTAACATTTCTTGTCTAATGCTAACACCAGGAAATGAATTAGTTTTATTTACAAGGGAATACACTTCACCGTATGCTAGTTAATCATTTTATGGTGTTATAGTAGTATGAATTTTGAGAACTACTGTTCTGTTCTTTCAAGATCAGTTTACATTTTTATTTTGTCTTTTAGGACATTAATTAGATTTAATTTTAATGTCACCTGCAAATTTGATAGTAATTCTCGATTTCTTCATCTAAGAAATCATTAATTTTTGGAAAATGTAGCACATGGGATTGAACCTTGTGGGTCACCACTGAATACTTACTACCAGTTTGATGAGGAATCATTGATGACTGTACTTTAAATACAATTTTCATACCAACAATGTGTCTACTAAATTGTCATCTAGCCCATTCTTAACAAGCTTGATAATTAGAATGCCACATGGTAGTATGTTAATTTTTTTGAAATCAAGATATGTTATAAATTCCAAAAATCTATTAAGAAAGTTATCCAATTAATATGGAAAATGAGATAAAACATAATGGGAAAACATATTTGTAATAAACATGTGTTTATTTGTAGTAAGCACCACATGGTTCTGAAGATGTTTACAAATTATAATTGCTTTACGAATTGCTCTAGAGTTTTCCCATATATCAATATCAAACTGACTAGTCTATAAATTCATGGATGATATTCTCTGTGTCAGATAGGAATTGCATTTGCCCTTCTCTAGTCATGTAGCATTCCGCCCCTTTCCAGAGTTTCTCAAAGATAATATATAAAATTTGGGCCAGACCACAGCATATACATTCAGTTCTCTTGGATATAATCTAGCCTTGTTGCTTTAAATGTATTCCCTACCATGTTTCTTTCATAGCCTGTGTTGTATTTCTGACAATTAAAGAATACAAATGCAAAGAAACTAAATAATATAAGTTACGAGTTCTCCTAGCAGTGTGTGAATCATCTCTTCCTTGGGAAATAAACCAATCTCATCAGAGATAAACAATTTTTTAAAAAAAGATGAAATATAAAATATACTTTTTAAAAAACTGTAAATATTAAAAACACAACCACTCAAAGATGAAGAGGATACATTTCAGAGTTGCCCACATTTTGATAAAATAGCTGTTTAAAAGACAAGAAATGCAGTCCTCCAGACAATGACATATTATTGCTCTGTTAAAAGTGATTTGTTTTTGTCCCCCAAATCTCTGTAATAAAGAAGCTGGTTTGACATTTCTGATTAATATTAGACATTACAAGAACATATAGTACATACAGATATTTTTATGTCAACTAAGCATTTCAGTCATCTTAAAGACTGTATATCTTTGCTTCTAAATGGAAATCACTTTTGGACTTTTTGCTTGAAACTGTAAAAAATGACATAAGCTTGGGATCTGATGATTAGAACTGTTTATGGCTATAGAAGTACTATGTGCTATGGTTGATTCTAGTTCAAAGGATTATTATATTTTATGCTTATATCTGTTACCAAAGAAAATTTGAAGTTACCTTTTTTAATACTTTTTTTCCTTTCTTGTCTGCATCCCCAACTTCCTTTTCTTTTTTCCCTTTTAACTTTTTCTTGTTCTTTGTATTTTAGACTTTTTTGAAATCCAGTAAAGTTGTGATATTTACATGCAAAATACCCTTCCCCATTGCTGCAAATAAAAAAAAGAAAGATATTCTTTGCTGAAAGTCTACTGTACTTTTTGAGAATTAGGTGGCCTTCCTTGTTTTTTCTCTGCAAGGATAACTTATCTATGAAATCCATTATAAGTTAGATAATGACATGAGTATGAATCTTTCATCAACAAGTCTCTATGAAGTATATGAACACATGGTAAATGCAAGAAGCTGATTTAGGTAATTTTCAGGTCTCTTGAAGTCCACGGTTCCATGAAGAACCAATTTCATGCCTCATTCTGTGAAAAGTAGCCAATCATATTCTGAGTCAGAACAAATGTAGCTGTGAAATAGCTTCCCCTTGGGTTTCCAAATATCCATGATTTTATTGTTCCAAATCAATCTTTTACAACCCATTGCCATTTAGATTTCAGTTTTCCAATATGTTGGCTGGGAATTTTGGAATGTATAGTCCCAATATATCTGGCAAACACTAGAAGTATAAAGACATGTATTTTTTTTTCTTTAAAATACTTTCGGATCATAACTGTTCATAGTTGATGTTACAATGGACTCTGTTTGCAATTTCAGGTTCTATGCAAAACAGTTTAAATGATCACTTAAAACTCTGTTAATTAAATGCTAGATTCTATAATATTTTATCTTATTGTCTTCAAGGATTGCTCCCTGTTGCATCTCTTTAGGAGAGTAGCTGCTTGAAATTTAAATAGGACAATCTGACTGTTTCTTGTCCATATTTGCAATCTCTAATGTCAATTCTGAATGTCACTTACTATTCATAATCCACACATTTTTTTTAAAATCCAATATGCATAGTGTTGATTTTACAAAATTTGTATAATGAAGTTCATCCAAGATTAAAACTGAGAATCTTTCAGAAACAGTGTTAGAATATGTTTGATAAAATTAAAGAATGTGTATAGTTTAAAATCAATAATTCCAGGTTTCTGAATTTAAGAAATAATTTTGAAGCAAGCTGATAATATTCTTTTCAAATTGTTTTTCAGAATCTAGGGTGCCAAGTATTTAGTTTCTTAAATCACTGAACATACAGTATTATATACTACAAAGCATTGCACATGATGTGGCTTATTGGATCTTGTTTTAGTGACATATTAGGCCAGTGCAAAGCTTTGAAGGGGAATTTTGCTTCCAAGATTTGTAAGAACTTGTTCCTCCCTTAGAGCTGCAACATATGTTCCCCATTTTTAAAGTAAAGTAGTCTCATTACTTTGTTTTGCCTCCTCTAATTGTTTCAATAGCCAGGAAAGACTACCATGCATAGGTAGAAACTTCATTGAAGCTATTTAAAGTGCTAGAAAAGGTCTTTTAGGGTCAAGGAACTTGTAAATGAGCCATTGACACAATTTAGAAGGTTATTATGAGCCAAATGATCTTGCTTCTGTACTTCTACAAGAGAATCCTTGTAGCTCTATGGCATGAGCCTTGTTGAAACAAATTGTAGTTATATCCTACATCTCTATATGTTATCCAGACCCATTACAGTAGAACCTCAGATTGCGAGTACCTCGGTGCACGAGATGTTCACAAGACGAGCAAAAATTTTTAATAAAATTTATTTTGGTTGACAAGTGGCGACTTGCAAGATGAGCACCACGCCATGAGCTCACACAGGAAATCTTACAACTGAGCTGATGATTCTCCTCTCTCGCTGCATGAACAGCATAAATTAAGTGAAAGATGTTAAAGAGAAGGAACTCTCAAGACTTCAGACTCCAGATTCTCCTTCCAGGAAGTTTCCTCCCTCTCCTCTTCTCCCTCTCGTCTCCCTCACACCAGCTGGGAGTATTCTCAAAGTGTGCACACACAAACATGCGTGCACACACAAAAAACACACAAGCCCTGATCACCCGGCACCGTCCAGCCCGTCCCCTGATGCCCATCTCTTCTTCCCTCATAGCATGGAGGCAGGTTAAGACAAAAAACATTTCCAAACCACCCGGGAAAGTCCCCCAGAAAAACGTTACTGAGGGAAAAGGGAAAAGGCCGCTTTGCCTTAGAGGCGGTGGCAGCAGATCCTCCGAGCCAGCAGGGGTGCCAGACAGCAGCCGGCCGAGCAGCAGCCAAAGCCAGAATCTGCCTGGAAGCAGATCCATCAATGCTGGTTAGTTTGTTCTATTTCTGCTTCATATCGTGTGTTAATCATTGATACTTTTTTCCGATGTTAGGGACAATCATTTCTACATAAAATTCTGTTGAAAATGATTTTTTGTGAATATTTTTGGGGGCGTGGAATGGATCATCTGACTTTCCATTGTTTCCTATGGGGAACCTCGTTAGCAATTCGGACTAAGAGCATTCTTTCGGAACGGATTAGTCTCGCAATTGGAGGTTCCATTGTACCTTGTATTCTGTGAATGACCTCAATGCCTGCTACTGGATCCCAGGGCCTTACCACAGATTCTATTGCCTGTTAAGGCCACGCATTCAATCCATGTAGACCATTGGCTTTTAGTGCTGACATTTCATTTCACTCAGCCAGTTCTCCTGTCATGTGATACAATCTTATTTTTGCCCAAGATTTTTAGGTGCCTAAAGAGGTGGCATTATGCTGCCTTTGTGTGTGTGTGTGTGTCTTCAAGTCAGCATGAACACATGGTGATTGGCTGGATAAGTCCTGCAATTTCCTTGGCAAGATTTTGGAAGAAATTTTCCCTCACCTCCTTCCCAGGGCTGAAAGAGAGGGACTGGCCTAAGGTCATCCAGCTGGCTTTGTGTGTAAAGCAGGATTAGAAAACAGACTCTCTCAGTTTCTAGCTTGACATTTTAAACCACTGCTCCAAAATGGCTGTCTATTTTTTGCAAATAACAAGAATTATCAACAAACATTTTGCACAGAAGATTGCATCTTTTCTAAAGAACTGAGCCAGATGAACTCAGGTGAAGTGTGAGTGGGATTCTTCTTTCCTTTATTTTCAGAAGGGAAGCCAGACTTGAGAAAAATAATTAATGCAGCAAAAGTGGGTGATGATGGTAGTAAGGGAAGGAAGGGGATGGGTTTTGTTCCCATTTCAGACCCTCCGTTTAGTGATAAGAGAAGCTCTGATTTTGCTAAACTGATACATGTTGGCTTTGGCTCTAAGTTCTATTTACAGCTTCTATGACCAGATTTTTTGCTGAATTACCAGGTTTCAAAAGAAACAGAGGCTACTATCTGGGCTTCCAGTGTGTGTTTTAAGTTGTCCCAAAGTTAGGGTCTCTCTAGGAGTACAGGCGGAGAAACTTTTTCTTATTTCCCGTGTTTACCTCTTTAACATTTAAAATGCTTCAGAAGATTAATACCATAGAATATCTGTGGCCTCAGGCAATATGTAAGACTCAACCCTCCCCAACTTATTCCCTGTAATAATGTTTAATTAATTGAATAAGCCTTCTGCAAGTAGCAAACTTACTTATTTTTATAACTCAAACTCAATTTTTCATTCCATTTTTTTCTTCCCAACACGTCTTACAATTGTTCTTTTTTCCCTTCAGAGTATGTTTGTTAAAGAAATAATTTGAGTATGATTCTCATGTACACATGACTGTTCCCCATACTGAAATTGTGCTTCATTTGCATTTCAGCATTTTTTAAAAAATTTTTTGTAAGGTTGTGTTCCTTCAGCCTATTTCATGACAGGAGAACTTACTTTCTACTGAATTATTCCCAAAAGCATCACTTACATTTTTCATTGAAAGAAATGAGATTGGAATGGCTACATCATATCTCATACTGTAATGTGCTTCTGGTAGAAAAGGTTCATCAGGATTTGTGTATTTATCAAAGAGGGAGGGAAAGAGATGGCTGGAAAGAAATGACAAAACAACACCACCTAATAGAAATGGTAGTCCAGCAGTTAAGGACAGGAAACCAAAAATCTCCCTGTGTTCAATTTATTATGAAAATCTGGTACTGTGGCTAGTTCTTGGTGCCATAAAACCTTGCACAGAATGAAAGCCATGCCTTAATGAAAGGGGAGAAATCTATGTTTATAAGGTTTACTTAAAAAAACAACAGTGAGAAAAGCATAAGTGTTTGTTTTGTTGCAGACAACACTTTTTCATTGGATATTAGAGTCACAAAGGAAGGAAAAATAGCATGGATTCTAAAGAGAGGTGCTGGAGCTTAAGTGTGCATGAAAAATGAGTTAATTCACCCTGTACCTTTAATTGTATGAAGAGCTCATGCAGGTAATCTTCCTATATTTCAAGTCTCAGGGCTTCTGTTGAAAACAGTGGAACCAATGACACAGGCTAGAGAGTATTTTAATTTGCATTTCTGTGCCAAGCAAGAAGTAGGACTTGACCCACATGGCCTCTGGGTTTGTATTTTGTAGTAAGTTAGGCCTCTTGCTTCTCGCTTCTCAAGATACTAGAGAAGTGACAGTTTGAAGAAAAGAGGGGCATAGCCAGTCAAATTAAAGAGAAACTCCCTAGGCACAACATAGACACAATGTGATGAAATGCTGACTGGAAAGAGAGATTCAGTTGATCTTAACTAATCAAAAGTAAACCGCACTGATTTCAATGGGGCCATTTTTGACATCATGTTTACCATGCTTGCTACTAGACTATTATAGCCCTGTATTACATTTATCTTTTTTTTTCACATTAAAAAAATCCTCTTGGAATACAGAGAAGAATACGGAGATATTTATCTATCTTCCATTTTTCCCTAAGAGTTTTCTGCTTACCCACCCCATATCTTTTAAAACAAAATATTATACCCCAGGCCGGAAAGAATAAAACAAAAGTTATTTCTGTTGGCAGAGATTTGCAGTCTGGCAATTCCCTCCTCTTTCTCCTTCCTTAAAATGTTGAGAAACAAAAAACAGAAAAAAAGAGAACTGTTTTCAATTGATAGTCAGAGCAGATGTTTTTTGCAGTAGTAGTTCACGCCCTTCCAAGTTAAATGTGAGAAGTCCATGGATGCTCAATAAAATACTTCCATAAAGGCAGTAGGTTGTACCTCTAAGAAAGCAGACACTGAAACAGAGTCATAAAAAGGAAGAGCAGGCCCTAGCAAAATGAGGCAAGATAAATATTTGTGTGCTGATAGCAGACTGTTAAAGTCCATGCAGGGAAGGATTTGTTCTGTGTGTGTCTTCTTCTTTCTTTTCCTTCATAGCTCTTTTTCCCCCTTTTTCTAAATCGGAACACTCCTAAAGTTATGTACTTTGTTCACTCTATTTTTTGCAAGATAGTCTTTTGTCAGCTTCATGTTTTATTTTATAGCCCCATGTTTTTTCTACCTCCTGGATTATCTATGAACCATCCCTCTGAAAGTTACCATTACAACTGCAGGGAGCTCTCTCAGTGAAACTGAACCCAGAGTAATTTCCCCCTCTTATTACATATCCACAACCTTTAGGATTTGAGCTGTTCTCCAGAGTAAAGGAATGTACATCTCCAGTGTTCTTTCCAGGAGGGATTTTTCCCATGGATTTCCACAGGCAAATAGATTTCTCTGCTTCCTGAAGTGAAAGATCTTCCTGCTATGCCAAGGAAATGGGATTTAGTCTACAATTTTATACAGATTATCTGGTAGTGAGTCTGAACGGAGTTTATATCTGAGTTAGCTTGGGGTAGGTTGTGTTGTAAGTTTCTCAGAATCCAGTTCTTCTCCCAATGAAGTAGGGCAGCAGAATTCTCTATGGAATCAGCAAATTCAAGTATTATGCATGTAGCATTCACTGGAAGGTGATGAGAAAAAGTATGTCCTGGTGGTGTGGGAACAGGCCATAAGTCAGTTGTAATACATCTGCTCAGTTGGTAGAAAAATAAGTTTCTGGTCACAGAGTAAAGTTTGAGAAATAAACTTTTTGAAGTCCCACAAAGCCCTATTCAGTGCTACATTGTGGAAGACGTATTTAGCATAAGGTGGCCTCTTAGAATTGTATGAGAATGGTAATCATAACAAGATCAACAACAGCAATCACAATGTGTACCATTATTACTAGCATTTTATAAAGCACTTGAAAAGCTTCAAAGTAAGGAATGCAGGTATTTGGATCCAAAGCAGGAAAAATGTTTCCAATCTGGCAGGGGCATGTTTTCTATTCTTACTATTAGCTCCTTGAAGAAACAGTATCTTTTCTTGGTTTTGCATGATAGTTATATGGTTTCTCGAATAGCACCTCCTGAATTCAAATATTTATTCTCCTTACATTACATGCCCACCATGCAAGATCAAGACAAAATGCAGCTTCTTTAAGATACCTCTGATAGATCCAGCAATATTGCACACTGAGTATGAAGCACCCCTTCCACTTGGGATTTAAATGTCTGCATGTCCTTGCTTCAAGGTTGCATAGATTATTCTACAAATCTTTATACTAACCCAAGAAGGTAGATGCTAGATTTGTATGTTCCAATGCACTAAGTGGGAAATGAGCAGACAGGATCAAGAACTGACTGGCTTGTTTAATACTACTTAGTGGTTCCAGCTGAATTGGAATCAAAATTTTCTGGCTCACATTCCTAAATACTGATCTAGGAACATTGCAAAACTGAAGTTTAGGATCAGTTGATTAATGCCATAGCATGGTCAGGCCAGATTTTCCCTTGCTATGTGGATTTGGTCCAAATCTTCTCTATTTTACAATAGCTACATTTAGCTATGCACCCTCTTCCAGATCATAACAGCACAAGTCAGTCTGAATTTATCTTAGCCAGTTTGCATCTCATCTCAGTTCCTCTCACCTTGGGGAGCAAGTGGTTTTCAGTACTTTGATAAAGAACGGAGGGTACAGCAGAATCTCTTCAGGTTTGAAAAGAAAACTGAAAGCTTTTCTTCTCAGGGTGTGCACAGTGGTCACACTACATCTTAATGAGTTATTTTCCAAAAAGGAAGCAATGCAAAATAAATTTGGCAATAATTAGGGCACATGATGTGAAAACCTAGCTCTCTCAAGAAGGGTCTGATGCTGGGAAATGTGGAAGGAAAGAGAAGAAGGAGATGACCAGCAGCAAGGTGGATGGAGTCAATTACAGTAACAGTGAACACACCATTAGAAGAATTAAGGACCAGGTTAGAGACAAATCATCATGGAGAAAATCTAAGTGGTCACTGGGAATCAACAACTCCTCGATGGCACATCAGGTCAGTTCCAGGAACTGAAAAAATTGGGATAAACTTCTGTGCATATGCAGTGCATATATAAAAGCCTCATCCAGCTACTAAATGTGCCAGACAAGTACTTGGAGCAACATAAAGTGGAGCAACATGGCCATCTCCTGCTTTGTCTAATCATCAAACAAAATATGCCTTCATAGTTTGGAGACAGACAAGAGAGTACTGTATTTGTTAAAAGAATGATCTACCATTGGGCAAAATAAAAATATTTCTACTATATGGGAAGAAAAAAAGTCATCCTGTCAGTAATACCAGAATGTGTATCATTCAGACTCATGTCTTTTACAGAGCCTTGTGCATTTCAAAGCATAGGCAGTGAGGGAGATTGTTCAAGGTATTCAGCAGATTATCTCCAGTTCAACTTGGAAGTAGCTTTAGTTGCAATACCTTTCATGAAAATCAGGCATAATTAAAAGAGATGATGGACCTGACCATCTTATTGGCTTCCCCAAATTAGATTAAAAGCTTGACTTTATGCAGACCACAATGCTGTAAGTCTTCATTGATTTGGATGATATATGGATTTTTTATTTAGAAAATAAAATGGTAGTGATTTAGTAAGTAAATTAACAGATAATCTGATTGAGAAATTTCCCTGTGAGACAAGATGCCCATCTGGCTTCAAACATTACATTTATGAAAGATTGAGTCAGCATTACCCAAACAAGACTACTGTAAAGTCAGGAGGATCTCATAGAAGCAGAGCGGAAGCAAGTTAAAGCATTGGCTCAGGTTAGCCAAATTGTGAATATGCTTTTTACATTCAGTCAATGGTTTCATCCATCAGTCAATTTTAAGCTTTCCTTGGAGTTAGAATGGAGGAAAATGAAGGGTTGAGATGCAGATGATGTCTTCCATATTTTCTGTCTGATGGGAATATAAAATCCATATTGGTCCACTGTTAAAAAAACGTTAATGAAACAGGGAACATCTCAGGTCGCTGTATGTTGGTGAGAGGTGCCACCTCTGTTGTTGAAACCATCTTCCTTGCTGGGTATTGCAGAGGCCAGGTCTACACATTTATGGCCTTGAGAGATAAATTGTCACCCCAGTTCATTGTCTGAAAGACAGAAATTTCTTATTCGTGCTATGTTAAATGTTGCCAAGGACACTTCACTGGCAGAAAACAGATATCTGTATTGGCCAAATTATTTGTTTGGCTTTCCAGAAGACTGCTTAGGAAGATCAACTTATAATTTATCAAGAAACTTAAGTTATGCTTTTGTTTGCTCAGCAACACTGATTTGCATTGCATGTTCTTATTGTCCTAGCTCTGTTGACTGCAGATGCTCTCATAAATCTCCATGTGAAGCAGGCACTCCAAAGGCGGCGGCAGGAAGCAGAAATGCCAGAACTGATCCCTCAGGGTCACCCTTTTAAACATGTGATGCCAGTTCAGCTCCAACTTTATCTCCTGTCTCTTTACTAAGAACAGATCCTTTTCCTAAAATTAATGAGCTGGTGAGAGAGTTAATAACAAGCTTCTGATCCTAAAGACATTGATCAGAACTTTTCTTCCAACAGTGCAGCACCTGAGAGATTTTTATTTTTAGATGCCTCCTTTAGAAGCCTCCTTTTCTTTGGTACTGATTGCTTTTTTTCCATTAACATCATCAACAAATATGAATTCCTGGCTGAAGTAAATCAGCTCTTCCATGGGTCTTGCTTATTTGGCCACCAGATTTTCATTATATTCTTCCAGCGGTTAGATTGATCGACTGAATTAGTCTAGAAATCACATAGGAGCAGATACAGCTGGCTGCCTCCTTTATAATCTCTCCTAAAGTATTTTGTCCCCCCAGTGAGGCACCACCTTGCTGTGGTTGGGGGGCTTGTGTGCTCTAATGAAGATGAGAGCTCTGCCAGAG
>JANHZU010003099.1:148182-161928 GCA_032468055.1 Acrochordus granulatus | reverse complement strand
CGATCTGCGAATCACACAGTCATTAAGTGAATAATAGGCTTCCCCTATTGATTTTGCTTGTCCAAAGCCCCTGTGGGAAGGTGGTAAATGGCAATTATGTGACCGTGGGATGTTGCAACCATTGTGAATACAATGGTTGTATGAATACACTTGGCTGCCAAGTGCCCAAATTCTGATCAGGTGAAAGTGAGGATGTTGATGGTTGAAAGTATGAGGACCGATCATAAGCCATTTTTTTCAGCACCATTGTAACTTTGAATTGTCATAAGTCAAGGACTATCTTTATTGTAGTTCAATATAGGGCAGAAAAGGTCCTGCTTAGTATTGAACTATAAGCATACATCTGTTAGAAGAAAAGGGGGTTTCTACCTCACATTAAAACAATGTTTTTACTTAGTTCTGGCTTGATGTGACATATACACTCAATTGGTGTATCTGTTTGTATGAAGCAAGGCCATTTTATACCAGGAGTTTACTCATATATTGGCATCCACATAAAAGGATTAAAGCCTTTTGAAGGTGTTGAATAAAAATAACCTTCCTGACTGAATTGGATCTGCATGGAACTAGTAGGCTGATTTTTATTTTAATGCACTGGTCACCAGACTCTTTGGCTCATCAATCTCTTCATGAAATTTCAGATTATTCATCAGCCCCCAAACAGTTATCATATGAAAATAATATGACTTTAACCAACAGTACTATAAATAATAACAAAACAACAACAGATAATCCCATTGACCCTTGGGAGTTGATATGGATTGTTTTGGGAACCCTGTTCTTATGGAATGCTGCAAAGTAGTCTTACTTGATGGCTAAGAATATTGTATTACTACCCAACCTTTATAAGCAACAAGCATTTTTCATATTTTGTCATGGGCAAAATGTGCAGAGAAGAGTGCAATTTTAGTACCACCTTCAGAATTAGAAGTTGCTCTGCTAACAACTGTGACTGTAGACTAGCAAAATTGTGGTTTCTAAGCATCTTGGAGATGCATCATGGGAAAGCCTTATTATTCAAAATCTGATTTTTAAGATAATTTTTTTCTCCTTAATTTAATGGTGATTAAAGTTAACATGGTAAAAACGTCCACTGTTGCTATCACAACATATACTTTACTATCAATATTTGTATGCTGTCTCTTTGATTGTATCATTTAAACCATAATGACAATCTGATTTTGGAATTAAAAAAGAAATAATGGGATAGAAATGAGTAAAATGTTAAGATTTCCTCAAGACAGATTTGATTCCTGATCATTCACGACATGAACAGTTTTCCTGGCACCAATAGGGCCATGCAAGCTTTGAAGATGATTTGGAAGTGCTTCAGCCCTTGTCTCAACACAGTCCCACTCTGTTATTTATTTATGAAGAGTTGCAGTTCTCTTAATGGAGTAGCACTTTTTTTCAGACCTGAAAAAAGATAGACTGCTTCAGTGAGTAACAAACCAGTATGAGATCTATAATGGCTCTTCCAAATACTTTTCAAAACATTTTTTGGGGGAATTTTTTTCCAATTTCCCAGTGTAGTGTATATAGCAAGGAATTTCTTATCCAAATAATAAGCAGGACTGATCCCATTTAACTTGGGAAGCTTGGCTAGAAATTACCACTTACTGCAACATAAATTAATCCACGCAAGTATAATCACTTCCTTTATATATGTTAAGCCACAGTTCATAGGGATAGTCAACAACATTCTGAACTTCCAGCATGATATACTACAGTATCCAACTTAAGTGTGATAGATGAACTAACCTATTTTGGATTCTTACCAGTAGTTTTGCTGAATTGTAAAATAGCAGTGAGGTAAATGGAAGGTGATAGCAGAAACCAAAAAGTTACGCATCTGGGGCTCTTAACTTGGGTCAGGGCAGACCTCGCACAGCTCCTCTCTGCTACTTATCCGAACAAGCAGATTTCTTCAGACTTCGCTTAGAACTTAGGGAAAGGAACCGCTGCTCTAAGGAGCCCATTTTGTGTAATAATAAAAGTGCCAAAAGAACAGGGATTAATAGCTTTTACCTGTGTGTGTGGGGGGACCGTTGCATCTGCCTGCAACGGGGTTAAGGATCCGCTTCTTTTCTTGGGCTCGTGCAGCTCTCTGCAGCTGCTGTGCCCTACTTCGGCCCTGTTCGCACAACGCCCTGAACCACAAACGAGGCAGCAAATCGATTTCGACCAAGCTAATCGATGGAATAAAGCTGTCGGTAAAGGCAAGGAGGCCTCTCTTTTGTTGAATTAGTCCCCCCACGTCATTTTCATTTTGGGATTCCAGGTTTGCATTTCACCGCCCGTGGATATTTTAGGTGCCTTTCTAGTCGTAATCAAACGTTTAAATCTCGAAGGCGCGACTGGGCGCTTTCCCTTCTCTCTCTTCCCAACCCCGGTTTTGCGTCCCCAGCGGTTCAGACGAAAGAGCCCCCGCCCGCCGTCGGAAGGGCCTGCGCGCCGAGCCACGTGAGTCGCGAGTCAGGTGTCTCCGCGCCCCGCTTTGGCTCGACTCCAGCACGTTGCCTGTTCCTGACATTCGTTCGGCGAGTGCGCGAGCGGGACACGTGAGGCGCTGACCCGAATTGGGAGGCGAAGCGATGCCGGGAACCGCAGATTCCCCGCCCCCGTTTTTTTTTCCACGACCTGCTTGTTCGCTCGCGGTCCAAACTTTTCCCCAGCTATTGGCAGACGCTAAAAATAACCCCGGCCCTTCGAGCTTCTCCCTCGGCGCTGACTCACCGCAAACGCCGGGACGGTTGAGAGCGACGCCATTAGCCTCGAGTAACCCCACGCGCCAGCCCGGTTGCGTAGGAACGGGGTCAGCCCTGCGCTCGCTTTCAGTGGGGAGGGAGAGGAAGGGAGGTTTGGATAGGCCGGGATTGTTTAGCGAAAATCAGAGCGGCCAGGATCAGACGAGTTTTTTTTTTTCTTAACTCCGACTGCGGAGAGTCGCTACACTGGGAGCTAACTGGAATCGGGGAGGTGCAAGTTAAATAGCTCAATTCGCAGCTAGGTGATCTCAGCCGCCTTCCCTTACAGGGAAGAGAGAGGGATCCACGTGCACGTTTGGGAAGACAGAAAATGAACCATGTTCACTTTTATTCCCCTTTGTCGAGGGACAGAGAAATTTCCTCTGCCAAGATGCATCTGAAGCAGCTGCTCCTGCAAATAAAACGTGTTCTAAATACAAAACGGGCTGCAAGCCACTGAGGTAGCTTTCCCGATTTGGTGGAGTCCACAAAAGTGAGACTTGCATCTCTTCAAATTCCTGGGAAGTGTAAACTCTCGGAATTGCAGCTGATGAAGCCTTTATTTTCAAGAAGTAAAGATGGCATCAGGTCAAGCTCAGCTCCTGGCCACGATAAGGATACATCTTTGCTGTCTTCTTTGCAATAGCCGTTTTCTGTCCTTGCCTTCTGGGGCTTTTTCAGCTTCCCCTCCACTCCTAATACTTGCTAGTGCTCTCCTGTGCAGGTGCTAATGTTGGTCAAACTATAGATTGGACCAGTCAAATGCTGGGATCATTTTTACCTGGGTGCAAAGGAACCAGTTACAACACAAGGCAGGGCAGTTGTAACATGAACAGAAACAGGAGTGCTCCCAAGCCACAGATCAGGATTCCCTTAATAAATTAGCATAGTTTTTATACATCTAATGAATGAAAGCACATGGTAATTAACAAGCAATATTCAGAGCAGCAAATTATTCACACCCCTAGGAGAGGATGGTCCTCAGAGCTGAATTCTTTTTATGTGTAAATGATAAAGTTGGAAATTATGTATGCAAAACTAATTTATCCACAACAAGAAAAAGGGAGTTAGCCCTGAATCACTTGCTTTTCTGGGTCTGGATGACAAGAGTCCATCCAGTTGATAACAAAGGGAAATAGACAAAAATGGAGTTTAAACAAAAATGATTATTCTCTGACTGAAGCCAGTTACACCAATTATACAATTAGTAATTGGTTTACCATAATTAAAAGTTGATTAAACTATTGGTAGCTGGACAAGATTTGAAAGCAGATAACAGTTGTGTGTAAGTTTGTCCAGGAGGTACAATTTAATTAGGAATTGCAGTTTGGAAACCAGAGATGATTTGGTTTTGTTCAATGTTTAGTTCAATTTGTCACCAAATCTTATGCATGCATTTTTTTGGGAGGAGAGGCTTCAAATTCATGTTGAACCTCCACAACTATTTGGACTATTCCTTGGAGTTTTCTTAGCATGGTTTTTAGAAGTAGTTTGCCCTTGCCTCCTTTCTAGGGCTAAGAGAGAGGGACTGGCAAGGTGGCACTAGAACTCAGTCTCCCATATTCTGTTCAGCACCTTAATCACTACACCCAACTGGCTCTTGAAGATTCTTCTGCTTACCTGCTACAAAGTAAATTCCATCAAATAGTATTTATTCCAAGATTTGGATTGCTACAGTATTTTGAAGTAACAGATACCTACTAGACAAAAATAAAACGAACTACCTTTTTTCATTCTTGGAGATGTAATATGTTTATGTTTAAAACAGCATTTCCGTGAAAGAAAGTTAGCATAAAAGGAGCAAGCAGAATTAGAGTTTCCTCCTTGGTTGCCTGGTTTTGTTTTAAGATAGCCTTTACAGGCATTTCCAACTTTGGCAATTTTAAAGTGTGGAATTCTGGGATAGCTGGCTGAGAAATTCTGGGAGTTGAAGTCATACATGTTAAAGTTGCCAAGGTTGGACACCCCTGCTTTACATATAGTTGCTTCAGCAGATGGCAACATTGAGTGAAGCTTGGCTGCTTTCAGAAACTAAGGTTTAGCCTGGGTTAATCCTTTGATGGGGAAAAGCTGGAGTTGTAAAGTGAACTAGAAAGCTGCAAAACCTTAAAAAAAGACCACTTAGTCAAACTGCCAAGAAAACTACATGGATATATAATCAGCAGGAGAAGAGCTTAATCTTCAGGAATATTTCTCTCACACACAGAGACATAAATAAATGCACAATTTTTCTGAGCTGAGTGTTAATCTGTCCCTTTTCTCCTGGCTGGGTTTTTTTTTTGTATTTTATTTTCTTTGATATAAAATGCTTTTTTCATGCAGCATTATTTCCTCTGAAGAAAAGCAGGATGAAAGTTAAGTGTCTTTAATTTAAAAGTAAGGAATTAAGTACTCTATGTGCTTAATTTCCCCACTGGAATGGCTGGAATTCAAAACCTTCACCAGATTTTACGGATTTTTTTTTAACTTGACATACTATCTTTTTTTACATAATTTTTATTGAAAATATTTAACAATATTAAAAGATAATACAAGATGAGATTAGAAGAAAAATGATAGAGGAAAGAATATGAAGGAAAAATAGAAAACGCAGAAATTAAAGAGGAAGAAAAATGGTATTTGAAGAAGTGACATCTAATTTTTACAGCAGTTGCAGGCTTAATATCACTCCTCCCCTTGAAATTACACTGCATGGACCAGTTCTTCCCATATCCATCCTTTTTCATTTGGCAAGCCCAAAAGTCATTAACTCAGTTCTATCCATTTTCAGCAAAAAGTCCACAAAATGTTTCTGATATTTGTAAACTTTGGTACCATATTCTTAATTTCTTTAGAGTATCATACAGAATCTTTGAGAGGCTGTGGGCAAATATAGGCATTAGTTGCAGGAGTGAACTGGGTGGTGAACAAATTTTTATACAAACACACACACACAGAGCTTAAGATGTTGCATTCCATTGCAGAAGGGCATTAGAGTATTCCCTTATTAAAGTGAGCAGACACATGTGGTTCTTGACTTAAAACCATTTAATAACTATTTGAAGTTAGAGTGGCACTGAAAAAAGTAACTTATAACCGGTCCTGGCACTTATGACCATTAGAGCATTCCCATGGTCACATGATCAGAATCTTGAGTGTTTGGCAACGGGCATGTATTTACAATGGTTGCAGCATCCTGAGGTCATGTGAATCACCATTTGCAACCTTCCCCACTGATTTCCAACAAAAAGACATTGGGGAAGCCATATTCGCTTAATGACTGCATGATTCACTTAATTGCAGTGATTCACTTAACAATTGTAGCAAAATGATCATAAAATTGGGCATGATTCACTTAACCGCTTTGCTTAGCAATGAAAATTCTGCTCTCAATTGTGGTTGTAAATTGAAGACTATCTGTACTGTAATGTCCTTCTGGGATAGAATGCAACATCTTAAGCAAGTAGATGGTCTTGTGTGCCCATGGTTTCTCTTTATTAAAGGGTTTGAGGAAATCTCTGGGTAAGACTAGTGTGCTTCCCTAAATCAAGGGATAAACGTGAGAATATGCATAATTTCTTTGAAAATTGTATGGAGATGCAAACATGTAGAATAAAACTGGAAACATTGAGAAAAGGGAATTTCCATTTTTCTACCAGGTCTTTTTAAAAAATTTTCAGGAGAAATAAAAATGATTGAAAGAGTAAAACGCCACCAATAAAATATTTTTGGAATAATGAATACAATGCAACAAGGTGATCATGGATTGCTATCTTTTATTCCCTCCACTAATTTTAATTAATTTATAATAATTTTTTTTATCTCAAATACCAGAGTGCTACATTTTCTGTGCACAGAGGACAAGCAAGGCAGTTCAGCTCTCAGGCTGTAGCATGATGTGCATTTCAGTCTCTTCCCTCTTCCCCAGCCCTCCAGGATTCAGTTCCCAATTTGCTTTTCGGTTTGTCTGCTGATAGTGTTTTATTTTAGAAATTGATGGATCTGTTCTTGATTAGGCCCCAGAAGACATAACTTTGTTTCATAATCATCATATGGATGGTTTCTTCTGCCTTCTTTCTTACAGTTTTTTGGTATGCCAGACTGGCAAAATTAAGAAAGATAAGGTTTCTTAGGGTTCTGCAGCTTATAGTTTCGTTTAAGTAAAAAATTAAAACATTTTTAAATTTCCAGTCTGGCTTTGTTTTTCAGATGGAAAAATACTCTCAAGCCTAGCTTTCTTCCCATGACTTCAAAATTATTGAAAATGTTGCATATCTGGCCTTGTGTCAGCATCTTTGGCACATGATGTTCATATATCATGATGGTACATGTTTGCCACCTTGAGTTAGTTGTAAAAATAATAATTGCGGGATTCCAATAAATCAAAGTAATCCTTAGGCATTCCTGGGATGAGAAACAATTTGCTTCTTTGATTGTTGCAGTCCTGATGATAAAATCAAGGGATACCTCATTAAAGCTGAGACCAAAAGCTTTTTTTGCTGTGGGTGGTTTATTAAGTAAGTTTGGGCACAAATGTAAGGAAGCGATTGGCTTCTGCTAAACCTTTGTGGCCAATCTTACAAAGTACTCACATGGGATGAGAAAAATTGGAGATAGCAAAGAATATGGCAAATTATAATGTGAGGGCAGCGGTGAGGGCATCCAAGAAACAAAGGGGAGACTTGAATTGGGGGGAGCAGTCTGTAGGGAGGGTCAGACCTTGGTGAAAAGGGCATATACTTTGTTTCCCCTAGTTAAGGAAAATCAAGTTGCAGTTGGTATGGGAGTCCTTACTTGGCTCAGATCCTGAAGAAATGCCTAGAGCAGTCATATTTAATATTATTTAATATTTAAGACACCAGGCTAGAAACCAGGAGACAATGAGTTCTAGTCCTGCTTTAGGCATGAAAACCAGCCGGGTGACCTTGGACTTTCTCTCAGCCCAACAACAAAGGGTTGTTGTTGGGAAAATAGGTGGAGTGTGTTGGATATGTTTGTTGCCTTGAGTTATTTATAAAAATAATAAAGCAGGATATAAACAGAGAAACAAATATTGGGCTGGATGGAGAAATAGTTGGATCTGTTCCTATTCAACCAGATGGAAATCTTACGGCTTTTCAAGAGGCTTGCTTTAACATGCTGTTAACCACTCCTTTGAGTAGACAAGTAGAACAACATAGCCAGATGCTGGGAATAATAGGTTTAACCACTGTCACGTTGCCCAAAAAACGTGGCAGGTGCAAGCTGAGGCAGGTGGATGCTCTCCAGAGATTTCTGCTTGGTGCAGTACCTCTTGGACACCTCAGAGAGAACTAAATCTATGTTTAAAAATAGTCCAGGAATGTCAGAGGTGAAATGGGGAGGGAGCAATTAACAAGCACACTGACTCCTTGACTTGTTCTTCCAAGGAATGGTGAATGACCAAGGAGACCACTCCTGACCTCATTACTGATAGTGTCTGGAAGGAACTGGTAGAACATGTAACTGTGAAAGGCCCCATGAAATAACATTCATCACCATGACACTGAATGCTGCCAAGCCAGACTGGAGTAGGCAAAATGGTGTCTGTTCTCTACCCACCTAGTGCAACTTAAATGCAACAGTTCTGGTGCTTGGGTGAAAATCTCAGAAGTAACAAAAACAGTGAAAAAAATTTAAAATATAAAAATTCAAAGCCTATATCCTGACAAAAATAGTGGAAAATTTGTAATATATCCAGTGTTTGGTACTAACAACAGACAGCAAAACCCAAGATTCTTTCCTGCTTTAAACTGAACTTCTGTACCTTCTACAGCTAGGCCTCAAGAGAGTGTTAGTGTGGGTTTTTAAACACAAATCCAGCACTCTCTCAAAATAGTACTAAATCCTGAATTTATAAGGAATTCATAGAAGATCTGATAAGTGCTGTAGAAAATACTGCTCAAGCATTATCCGGACAGAAGCAAGATGTTAGGTCTTGCCTTGCAGCCTGAGCCATATCCAGTGATCAGAGGGGAATGGACAGACCTGCAGCAGCCTAAGAGGGCCAGTTAAATCTGGGCAGATTCTACCCTTGATGACCACAGTCGCATCAATGGTGAACCAAAACATTGTGTACTACTTTAACACTGGAAGAGCTGAGGGTGATTAAGGTGCTTCTATCTATGAATTGGGGGTGAGAGAAAAGCAACCTCATGAAGATAGATCCCCAAAAGTGATTACTGGAGTACACTCATACTACAGTTAGGTGGAAGTGAGGAAGAAGCCTTAGGAGCACAGAGTAGCCAGCAAACCTGAGCTAATTGCCTTTATCAGATCAGGGATTATCACCTATTATACTTACTGTGATTTGACCAACCCGAGTTAATTCTCTGCTTTGGCTGGATGTGCATGCAAGCTAGAGCTCCATCCTGATACTACTCTGTTTGCAACTTTAGGACCAGCTGTTTGATATCCAGCAGTTTTAGGTTGTACCTAAATTTATGAAATAATACTGCAATTTTTTTAAATATATCCTGGAATGGGAGTGAAAAGCTCTGCCTTGAGCCAAAACCAATGCTGGTTTAATTTCTGGAATGGCCTTCTTTAGACCTCTGGGGTTTTGTTGCCTGCCTGCCTGTATGTGCCATTTGTTTGCCCTAGTTTTTTACAGCCTGGGTCTCTCAAGCCACACTTCCTGCTGTTTCTTTGGCCTTGTCCAGGAGTCACATGGAGGCTGCATGTGTTCAGCTGGTATTGGCTTTGCATCTTTAGACGCAATTGGCAACCATAGGGCAGATCAGATCCATAGCCAGAGAGATGTTTTTCAGAGTAAGGGGAGGGGGGTAGGAATGATGATTTTGGGTGGCAGTGACCTAGTTCAAGTCCAGTTTCCCAACTTCCTCTTCTCTGACATCCCATATATAGTTTGGCAGGTCAATCTGTTGGCACAAAGAAGACTGGAAAAATGAGACTCTTGTTTACTGCATCTTCCAAGAATGGTGGCTTTAAATCATGAGTGCTGAATAAAATGCTTGTGTTGCAATTTAGCTTCATGTAGAACCTTTACTACTGCTTGGGCAGAAAAGCTTGCCATCTGGGTAGGCAGCAGAATCTTATTTTTGCTCCTGCTAGGATTGAACAGTAGTTCAGTAGCATAAAGGCTGGACTCTGTTGGTGGCCTGCAGTCTTTGCAGAAGTCTTTCCAAGCTGCAGTAGGAGAAATCAAGCCATCGCTTTTCCCTGTAGCAGTGCCAGAGTTGGGGTAGGGGTTGTTTGTTGTTTGTTTGCCATTTCTAAATGGCAACTGAGGAATAAGAAGGATCTGTTTGTTGTGTGGCTGTCTAATGCAGTTATTATTGTATTTTCCTTATTTTTTAAAAAGTGAAAAATAAAAATGATAGGAAATAACAAGAAAATTGCAAGTGAGAAGATATTGTGGCTTGGCTGCTACTCCCCCCCAGACAAAGAGCTGTGAGCAACACACAGGAATTGTATACTGTAGTCAAGATCTTGTTTGGAAGCACACTCTGATGATGTGAATGCAGATTCTTGACCTCTGTGGGCTTTAGTTAACAATGTCATTTATGTAGGCAGGGTGTTAAGGCCTGTGGAAATGCAACACAGCACTGCTTTGCATTTGTAGAAATTGCTTCTGTCCTCTGTTTCTGCTTACCCACAAACCATGAGACCTTCTAAGGGCACAGATTCTGCCTTTTTACGGTCACCAAGAAGAGGGTATAGTACACAAAGCTAGGAAATGGAGGTTATATCTCTTTAGGTGTAGTTTGTTGGTACTTGGAAACATCCTTTACTCTTTCATATGTAAAGTCTTGTGTTTCTTGAATGGGTGACCTAGAAATGTATATAATATTTCCTTCAGCAGTTTATTGGAAGCTTGCATAGCTTGTGACCCATCAGGATTAACACAACCTACCAGTCTTGATGCAGAAGCAACTTGCCGCTCTTTGCAATGAAGGCAGGGAGGCATCTTGCAGGCCAGCTGTGGTATATGCCTCACAGGTATTTGCTTTAGTCAGACATAAATTGTTGTAGGCATGACCCTACAACATGATCAGTGGAATGATCAGATGGTGGTGGCAGCAGCGGTGTGTTTTTCTGTGAAGAGATTTACGACATGCATGAAGATGATCACAGTTGGAATTGTGTGGGTTAATCTGAGGTATGGATGGCATCATCATTGGACAGAATATGGATTGACTGGTTCTTTATCTTCCCCAAATATGGAAATCCCAGCCAAAAGGTGCATTGGAAAGCAGCCATTTTTTTGCAGATTCTTCTAACTCCCTCTGCAGTGCCATCTGTTGTCAACCAGATCAGAGCAGGAATCCCCTCCACAGGAAGATTAAAATAACTTTTATTGAGATTGGTTATAATAACAGAATCTTCCAAGCCTGATCATGCTGTACTTCCTCCTCTTCCCCCTCCTTATACTTGAGTGAATTAGGGGATATCTTCTTGAGCTGCTTCCAAATATAAGCTCATTGTTCTGGATTTTAAACGTGTTTCAGCCCTTTTTGCCTAGATAATAGTTCCTGCGTATCTCTGTCATCTTTCTTACTCTCTACACTGGATTCAACATTCTTCTCTCTTCTCATGCACCAGGTGGTGTGATCCTGTATGTAGGTTCAACAGCTGGCTCTAGCCCCACTCCAGGCAGCCCGCCCAGTGGATACCTGGTATCTTCACCCCAACACTCACTGCCATCCTCGTTAGAAGAGCTGACCCTTACCGAGATTGGAGCCATCAAGCCTCAGCAGGCCAGCTCCCCCTCTTCGCCCAAGGTAGCCTTCCAGTTTCCTGAAGGGATCTGCTACCCCAGCAAGGGCCAGTTACCTCCAACACCAAATAAGGTGCCTGCTGCTAAGCAGAATGGAGCCACCAGCACTTTCACAAGTAAGTGACTCTTCCACATACATCTCTTCTTAGTGTAGTAGGGGTGGTATAGGGGACGAGATGGAATCAGTGTTAGATTGAACCCAAAACTCACATTGTTATTTTCATGCATTCTCTGCTTTAAGAGCAAAAAAAAGAAAAACTTTGTTCTCCAAGGTGATTCTGGAAGTGATGGCTGTGAACTGGGTCTAAGGATATGAGTTTAGAGACAATGTACTTGCTAGGCAGTCTTAAGGAAGCCACAGATTCTTTTGCCTTTGTCCCAACCCTTCCCCTTCTGCAGTAAGAGGATAATAACAGGAAGCTATCTTAGAAAAGCATTTATATGGATGGGGAATGTTCCTGTGAAGAATACTGTTCAAGAAATTTAATAATCCCATTGTGTCTGTATAGACAACAGGGTACTGATAGAAAGACCAACATACTATTATACTCCTTGAAGGTAATTGCCATGTTCTTGTTACTACTCCTTTAGGTGTATCCATTTCCTTATCTAATCAAATGTTAAAAATGCAAAGCTACCCATTGCTCAGCCTCTTGGGCTTAGCTGTAAACAAAAAAAGTGGCCCATTACAGAGGGCACAGATCTACCTTGTCCCTTGAAATTTTGAAACCCTCTTTATTTCAAGGTGTAGTATTGTTTTATTTACAGTAGTTTTTTGCAAGTGTATTGACAGGGTTCCTGTGCTGTGTTATGCTGTAGTGTGATTTCTTTTATTTTGGTTTGGTCTCATATGACACTTAGAATAGCGCATCGTGGTTTTCGAATTTTGGTTTCTATTTAATGTGAGAGGTGAACTTAGTTGTGAATTTATAAGTAAAATGTGTTTAAATGTGTTTTAGTCCAACGTGCAAAACCTTTCTGTGTATGTGTGCACATAATCCCCAATGCTATTTCCATTTTAAATAAGAAATGAGATGGATTCTATTCTGAGCTAGTTTGGTATTGTCAACCTTTCCCAACCATTTCCTCCAAGTGTGCTGAACTTCCACTCCAGTAGTAGTAGTAAAGGCATGTTGGCTGGAATTATAGGATTTGATGTTTATTATGTCTGGAAGGCAGCAAGCTGGGGAAAGTTACAGTGGGCTGGAACAGGGGAGAGTGAGTCTGGATCAGAAAAATGGGCCTGGTAAGGAATTAAGATAATTTCCTTTCTTCCTTTGCAGAGACTGGTGGGATGGTGTTGCTTTGCAAAGTTTGTGGTGACATTGCTTCAGGCTTCCATTACGGGGTTCATGCTTGTGAAGGATGTAAGGTAGGTGCATCCCCTTGCTTTCTTCCTCTTTTGTTTCTATTATGACAAGACAGTAAAAGGCTTAAAAACTTCTTTGTTTAAAAATAGTTCAGGTTGAAATGCTCAAGATGGATTGGTTGATTATGTGTCCTCAGACTCTATAGATGGATTTTTCTCCAAGATGATCTCTTCCCAGTCTAGTCCTTCAGGTCTTCCAATGGGGCACACATCACCACTATAACTGAATCCAAGCACTTTGATGCTACTTGTCTCGTCTTATCATTCCTGCCACTTTTCCCAACATAAAAGTTCCCAAAGTAAGATCATTTGAATTTGGTTATTTCTGTCTCAGCTGAAAACTTTGAGTTGATTTGTTGATGATCCATTAGTTTTATTTATTTATTTAATTTTATTTATATGCTGCCGAAATCCGGAGACTCTCAGCGGCTGACAACACTAAGAAACAATTCATTAAAAATATTTAAAATAAAAATAAAAAACACTTTAAAATAAAATAAAAAACCTGGCAGGACTAGCGAGGTGGGGTAAAAAATTTTGTATATAAAAGAGGGGGATGAAGATGGTTAGGAATCCAACAGCCACCTCCACGATGATGATGAATTCCCCCTGGAGCCCCAGGCCATCTTGCAGAACCAGGTCTTAAGGCCCTTCCGGAAGGCCATCGGGGCGGGGCAGCCCTCAGGAGCCACAGCAGAGGCTCTTCTCCTAAACCCCACCTGCCAGAATTCCTTAGCTGATGGGAACCGGAAAAGGACTCCCAAGGCATCACTTGGGTCACCAGGGAAGGAGATGTAAATCTGAGTATCATCAGCGTACTGATGATACCTCATCCCATGGTGACGGATGATCTCACCCAGCGGTTTCATGTAGATGTTAAAAAGGAGGGGAGA
>JANHZU010003099.1:77840-87859 GCA_032468055.1 Acrochordus granulatus | reverse complement strand
AACTTATGACCTCCCGGTTGCTAGTCTAATACCTTTCTTATTGCTAAGAGACCATCCTTCATCATCAGAAAGATAAAATTTATGGCCCCAATTACTTAGTGAAGACCTGATATTGCAATTTATGAATAAGTTCTTAGATGTAGATGATGTCTGTACAATTACACTGAAATATGGTAATTTTTATTAAAGGATTTATGTATATATATTTACACGTGTGTGTGTGTGTATTTATGAACATTTGTTTATTTCATGGAGAAACTCTATATAGTCTTTAAAATTCAACAATGCGTTGATGGCCACACACACACTGGCTATATTGCTTTATCTTTTTTATTTCACAATTTTTTTGTTCTGTTTTCTTTATTAAGTAAGCCTTTAAAAAAGTTTGACTGATCTGCATTACAAAAATCCTGATGATCACTACCTGACAGCAAATGGATGAAGTTTTCTGGATTTTGTTGCTGGCCCTAGCAGTCTTTCACATTTCTGTGGTCCACTAGTGTGATGGCAATGGTGTTTATGCTGTGAAAGACTTAACATGGTTTGTCCAAACTTGAATGAGTGATGTGGCACAGGTAATTCCAATTTAAAACAAAAAAAGTGTCCTAAGGTAGACTTTTAGTCTAGCTTGTCAGAATTTTACAAATCCTGGGACTGAACCTGGGATCAGGAGAAGCATGCGCTTTGCATTTCTTCCCATTAAGATGGGGAATTCTGAGAGTTGAAGTGCACACAAAGTTGCCAAGTTTGAGAAACATTGTGGTAGAGCATGACCAACCTGACAAGATAACTTGCAGACAAGTGATAGCTTACAATCCGGATCCAGTTTGGCTCAGTTTACCTTTACTCCACAAAATGTTACAGGACTGACTCTGTGCCCCCTCCCTGAGATCCTATCTATTATTGCTCAGTTCCAAACTGACTCAAGATATTTAGGGAGGAACTCTTATAGTAATTGATGTTCCTTGGATCCCAGAGGATTGGTTTTGTTTCATTTTTAAATGTAGACTCCAGATGACTCTATATTATGAGGCCATCATAAAATAGACTCGTAAAAAGAGAATGTTGCTGAACATCTAGAAGGAACAAACATAATATTCCAAAACACCCAAAGAAAACTTACTTTTTTGCTATTTTTAAACAATGCAGACACCACTGGGTATTCTAATTGCTGATCCCACTTTCCTTTTCAGTGACTGTACTCTGTGAACCTTTTGGGATGTTTTATGTGAATTTACTGTGAACTTACAAGAAAATTGTTTTCCTGAGAATTTTTATAATCCTTGTTATAGAAGGGAAATGGGAGATTCACCAGGTAGCTAACTGGAGGGTGTTGCCTATCAACCTGCCTCTTGTGGGTGACCTCTTCTCTTGATGGGGTCTCTTGTTATTGGCTCTTTGAGGAAGACCAGCGTAGGAAACAAACTCTGCAAGGACCACTAACTGAATTGTTACTAAAGCTTGCAACAATTACTGACAGTTGCAATAGATGGCTGCAGTCAAACTTTAGGCCTCTTCATCACAGAATGTACAAAATTTCAGTTTTAAATTGCCAGGAAGCTAAGGAGAAGGTGGCTCCTCTGATAGCCTTCATTTGGCTTAGGGAATTTCGGTCCATTTGTTTCATCTGTTAACGCACCCATCCTGCCTGTTCTGAAACCTGGCAGGGTAGATAAGGGAAATCTCTCTTCTGGTTGGTGTAAAATTTGCGGATTGTAAACAAGCTTGTGATTCCAAGTCATCCTATTGTTTCCAATCCAAATAATTTTCTCAGTTCCATTCCAGGTGATGCAATTCATTTCACCTTGTAGATCTGTACTTTGCTTTCTTTAGTGTGTCTGTATACCTTGATTTACAGCATCTATTTCCTTTCACTTATTGTGAATGCCAATATATTTGGATATGTGAGCCCCAGAAACCCTGACTCTTTTTGGGTTAGCTCACCATGAGACCTTCTCTGACTTAAGTCTCCCTGAAGGAAGCACTTGGGTGCCATACCTTGATGACGACTTCCTAATCTCTGCTCCTTCAGAGGAAATGTGCTGAAGAGTTTGTTATTACATGTGGCATCCAAAGGCCATCAGGTATCTAGAGAAAAGCTGCAATTTTGTTTTCCTGACATATCATATCTGGATCACCTCATTCTTGCTTGTGAACATAGGTTAACTATCTTGTCTTTCTGCTTTTCTTTCCCATTCTCACTCTAATACTAAATTGGCTTTGATAGAGCTGCTTGTTGTTGTTGCAAATTGATTCTTGAATATTTCTCCTTACTAAACTCTTCTATAGGTATTTCTGCCTTGTTTAGTGACCATCCACAGTTACAATGGTGAGGAAAAACTTTATGACCAATCCTTGCATTTCTGACCTGTAAAGCAAAGGAAAGCTGAATAAGATAAGCATATTTATGGATTCACTTAGTAACCACTTTACTTAATGACTGAGTTGATGATCCCAATTGTGGAGAACTACCTGTATTACCAATCTTCAACTTGATTGCCCTCTGTGGAAGTAGCCTTTACCTCTCTGAAGCAGACTCTTCCTACTGTCCTGGCTTTGGATGATCTCTTTCAATCTCTACAGCCACAAATGGGAAAGATTTGCTAATAGGGCGCTGGTTCAACCTGTTGGCCCAAGCATCAAACCAGTAGCCTACTTCTCCATAGAGCTTGATCCAGTTTGCCAAACAGCTCCCTTCTTCCCTACGGATTGTTATTGCATCAGCAATTTTGGTTAAGAAATCCCTAAACTGGGTCTTTGGGCACTCCCTTACTATAGCCGTTTTTCATGTTCTTCTCCAACTGGGTCTAGTCAGTTTTGTTCTCCTGGCAGACTCACCCCCTATGATATTACTCTCTGAGTTTTTGGGCATATAACCTGGTGAGATATTTATCTTAATCGGACTTCTCTGATGTTAGATCTGAAAGATGCCCCTGCTACAAGATTGTGTGTATCCCCTGACTAGGATCTTACAAGCTGGCTAGTCTGCGTATTCTTAATGTGCTATGTTAAAGTCTTTTTCTGTGCTCCATTCTAGCCACAAAGTGAGTGAGTGAGTCTGTCTGTCTGTCTGTCTGTCTATCCATCTATGCAACTTAAAGGGATCATTGTCTTTTTCTTTTTGGAAATCATTTTAGCACATGTTTGGTGACAGAAGGTGAAAGAGTGAAGGTGGCTGTGTCCTGCTGTGCTCCCACTGTCAGCCATTTGAAAGAAAGAGGGAATTTCTGCAATTTTCTTGTTTCTAGGAAAACTCATATGACTGTATCTCTCTGCCTGCTTTTTATGCTGCTGAAGGCAGAGATGAGAAAGTGATTGTGACTGATAGAAGCCACAAAGTAAATGCAGAGTCAAACCTTGAAAAAAAGGAGAACAATGTGTGAGTAACCGAGGTTGGCTGGGAATGATATTCTCTTATACAGATAGTCCTTGACTTACAAACATTTGTTTAGCAACCATTTAAAGTTACAATGGCAGTGAAAAAAATTACTTGCTACCTTGCACTTCTAACTTTTGCAGCATCTCCATAGTCATGTGATCAAAATTTGGGCTCCTGGCAACCAGCATGTTTTACAATAGTTGCAGCATCTTGGGGTCATGTGATCACCGCCTGTGACCTTTCCAGCTGGCTTCCAACAAGCAAAATCAATGGGAGAAGCCAGAGTTGCTTAACAACCATGTCATTCACTTAACAACTGCATTGATTCACTTAACAATCATGGCAAAAATGATAATAAAATCAGGCATGACTCACTTAACAACCGCCTTGTTTAGAACTGTAATGGAAATGCTGGTCTCAATTGTGGTCGTAAGTTGAGGACTACCTATACTCCTGCCTAGAAACTCTTGTCAGTTTCTTTGTTTTGCTAACTCAGATTTACAGACATCTGTGAGCATCCTAGTCTTATTTGTTAAAGACAGGTCTACAATTGTGTCAAGCAAGTGTTGAACCTGTGGCTATAACACCCGAGGAGTGGTTCAGATAGCAGTGCTGGGTAGCCCCTTTTCTGAAGGCAAGAATCCAGTCTCTCCTGAACCCTTTGCAACTGTATGCAGAGAGAGAGAGAGGCAGGGTTTTATGCATGGACAATAAGCACGCTAAGAAAATGGCTGCTGGTCTAGAATTTCTCTCCGGTATTTAGTTTTCTGTTAATTCTAATAGAACAACCATGTAGTTAAGATGATATGAAAGTCCTCTGATCTTTGAAGGGCCTTTCAAACGTACGTCATCATTTGGCATTGCGGTCGCTGGCTCAGTTCACACAGCGTGTTAAGCTCTGATGTGGTCTGATGGGTGGCTTAACTTCAGGGATCATCTGCCCAGCATTTCTCCTACTCTTGAGACATAAAAACTGCTCCCCTCACAACCTATCTTTCAACAACCCTCAGCAATGAGACTAGGAGTTTTGCTGTCCTCATACAATTCAACACATGGTCATTTCAATGGATCACACCTCAGGGAAGAGGAAGAAGAGGCAAAGCTAATCTCCAGATGGGCAGGAGATACCCATGTGCACTCACACAAGTCTGCAACTGCATATACACATCCATTGGCAGACACCTGACATAGATGGATTGTAGCCACTTTGGATGTTGTGTACAAAAATAGTCATGCATGATAGAATTAAACAGTTAATTTTCCCTTCACAAAGGCTAATGGAACGCAGCAAAGGAAAACTGAGTGACTTACTCCAGGTTTCTGCTTGCTGAGTGCTGTAAGATGTGGTTTTTCCTTTAGCATGTCAATTCAAGCAGCATATGACCACAGCAATGGTGGGGCTTTGGCTCTGTTTCCCTTTTAGTTTCCTCTTAGTTCTTCTGCCCCCAAAGAGAGGAATTGGTAATGGAGACATGATGTTCCCTGCACCATGGCCATGGAGATGCTGGTCAAGATCCTGCTTGGCTCAGAGAGATATATATTCAGTGCAACAAGGGAAGATACATCTAGCTTGGTGGTCCATTTGTCTTCTACGGTGGTGCCCAAAAAGGAGCTGTTCCCACTCCTCACTGGAGAAAAAAGTTGTTGGATGAGATTCTGCTTTCTAATGAGAGTAGTTACATCATGAGATTCTGCAGCTGGGGTTGATATTCTCCAAAGTAAACTACAAAGAGAAGGATGAAATACCTGTATGGGAGATGTACCTGAACTCTCAGTCAGCCATAACACAAATGGTCACAGAAGCTTTGACCAGATAAGAAGGGCAGTCCTGCAACAGGCCAGTTGGAGCCTAGTAAAAGGTATCCCTGGCCAGTTATGACCAACTCTACGGGGTGGTGCTCATCTCCATTTCATAGTCGAAGAGTCAGCATTGTCTGAAGATGTTTCCATGGTCATGGGGCTGGCATGACTATACACCGAGGTGCATGGAAAGCTGTTACCTTCCCACAAATTAGGTGGTACCTATTTATCTATTTGCATTTTTTGTGCTTTTGAACTGCTAGATTTGCAGGAACTAGGGTGAATAATGGGAGGTCACCCTGTCACACAGCAGCACTTGAGTCTCAGATTCAGGCTGCTGACCTTCTGGCTGACAAGCCCAGCATCTTAACCGCTCAGCCATGGTTCTGGAGCCTAGTAGATTTCTGCTTTCTAAAGATAACTCCTCCATGTCACCGAGAATGTCCCCATAGGGGATCTAATTGGAAAAACACTTTAAGCCTTTCATCCTCTCTTGGCTGTGGGCTTATAAGATGGATGCTCCATTGTGAAGAATGTAGCCTCAGAAAATGGCAAGTGGGGCGACTTGGAGCAGTGGTAATTTAGATGAGGTGTGAATGTAACCATTGTGGTTTGCAAACTGCTGCAGCTGCTTTGAGTCAGATACAATTGGAAGAATAGATCAGCCTAGTAAAATATAAACCTCACAACCACCTTCACTTAGCATTATGTATGAACCTAGCCTTTTCTGGCTTATTCTTAAAATGGTGTTAAATCAAACCATGAATTAGTACAATGTGTGAACTCCGACATTAAAAGATGAACATGCAAGGGTATCTTATGTCAAGCCTAGGAAAGCTTAATTCCAGGAAACAGAACAAGGTGGGATAAAATCACGAAGCCAGTTAGAACCAGAGAGGGTTTGCATGCTCTTCATTTACAGAAAGCCGCATGTGTTTCTTATTAGAATTGTATGCAATACTCTGCATAACCTACTTTTTTCAAGCAGTTGGAAGCCCAGTTGTGAAACCTGTTACCAGCTCTTGCTTCTTTGTCTGCAATAGCTGCCTGCCCTGGAGATGTGAAAACCACAGAATCTTAAAGAAGAACATTGCCATTACCCTAGGAAGGTAGAAAAAGATTTATTGCCTTAAATCCAATTTTTCATTGCCACCTTCTTTTCCTAGGATACACATTTTCACCTTTATGGCCATTTATGTTTTGTAGCACAACTGCTTTCTCTGTGTGTGTATCCCAACTAAATCATCTCAAATGATGATAGTCTAATCTCCATCTGAACACATCCAGGGAAAGGGAGTCGACTAACTTTTCTGGGTAATGGCTTTTATTTTCATTCTGTTCTGTTACATTCAATTAGAAGCTGGCTTCCTGTATTTTGAATCCATTAGTCTATGTCCTGCACTTCGGAATGATGCAGAACAGGTCTTGTTGACTTTTTCTTATCAGAAATCATCTCAGATATTTGAACAGTGCTATCATCCCTTCTCTTTTTAGTGTTCTCTTCCCAAAGCTTAACTTATCCAGTTCTTTCATAGGACTTAGTTTCTAGGCCTCTCTCTAATCAATCTTTTGCCTTTCTCTAGAACTTTTCCAGTTTGTTTAAATATTTCCTTAAATAACAGGCCAAGCAAATCCAATGCAATGTCTGCTTCCATCCGCAGATTTAGGCACTGTTCAGAATAACAAGGCCAGCCTGGCTGAGTTGTCAGTTGCTATATCCATCACCATACGCAGCTCTGATGGTCGACATAAGCTTGATATATTTTCTGGAGAATGATCACATTCCTGGCAAACTGTGAAATGGTTGGTGTGCTGCCTTTAGTATTGCACAAATACAGATAGTCCTTGACTTATGGCCACAATTGCAACCAGAATTTACATTGCGAAGCAAAGCAGTTGTTAAGTGAATTGCACCTGATTTTGCAACCTTTGTTGTTAAGTGAATCACTGCAGTTATAAAGTGAATTGTGGGGTTATGAAGCAAATCCAGCTTCCCCCATTGACTTTACTTGTTGGAAGCCAGCTGGCAAGGTCGCAAACGATAATCACGTGATTCTGATGCTGCAACCATCATAAATACATGCCATTTGCCAAGTGCCCAGATTTTGATCATGTGACTGTGAGAATGCTATGTTGGTTGTTAGTGTGAGGACCAGTCCTAAACAACTTTTTCAGTGCTGTGGTAACTCTAAATGGTCACTAAATGAATGCTTGTAAGTCGAGGACTACCTGTACCACAAGAATGTTACTGACCACAAGCTAGGGGACACTGGAGCAAAAGCCTTTGGAAGGAATCAGCTGCTATGGATGGGCAAAGCTGGCCATGGTGAAAAACATGGCTTGCCAATTCCAACAACATCCTTCTTCCCAGGTCTTCCCCCATTAATCAGTGGAGGAGCTTGCAGGCCCTGGCAGCAGCTCCTTGGGAGGTCTGAATTCACCCTTTGAAAGTGCATCTGGCTGGGGCTGTGTGAGCAGCTGCATGGGGCGTGGCCAGCAGGGAATGTGTTTGTTCTTGGCAACTTGGGAGTTGGGGCTTGTTTTATAACATTTTTGAACACCCCCTGGGAGGCAAGTTCCAGGTGAGGCTGCCGACTTTCCTATAGAGGCAAAGTGGAAGACAGGGGCTGGATCTGGGAGGGATGGCTGAGTATTCCCCCCCTGCAAAAATAGATGAGTAGTAACGGCAAATGGTGATTATCTAAAATCCTCAGATCTAAACAAAAAGGGAAAAATGGAGAGAAAGAGAAGAATGCAATCTACATTCCAAGATAAAAGATATGATGTTAGCCTCTTGCTACTACTGCAGATTATCAACCAAGAAAATCCATTGGGTGTGTGATGCCAAAGCAAACTTGGCTTTGCAGTCAAATGTGCAGGTTGCTGAAGCCACCCAAGGCAAGGCTTGTGCTTGGAGTAAGTGAAGGTGACATCAGGATGTCTCTCAGTTCTATATCACCAGGAATAATTTAGATTATTCCACCTTTGGAGAAAGGAATATTTAGGTTTATCTGGTAACAAACTTATGGGGGAATTAATTTTTGCCCCCATTTATCAAGAAGGCCACGTAGACAGAGATATTACTAATTTTCTCACACCTCCATTTAATACTCTTTAAATGTTTATTAGGTTCCTTTGACACTTTTTAATGAGTGTATGATTAATGCATGAATTTGCGGGGAGGAGGAAACCTTATTTATGTGGAATGGTATTCTTCCACATATTCATTAGATTTGGGTTACAAACATTTGTAAAATGCTAAGAGTACACTACATTAATTATAAAATGAGACAACATTGGACTTGTAGCTTCTATATTGGTCTTCAGCCCCGGAAAAGCAGATCAAAGCCTGTGAGGTTCTGTGTGTATCCTGCTGGTTCTGTGTATATCCTGCTGTTTTTTTTTGTGTTCTCTAAATGAAATGTAATTTTAATCTGAAGGTTCATTATTAATCTATTTGGCTCATTACTCAAATCCTCTCAACATTGGTTACAGAGGTGGTGGCTTTTTAAGTTGTTATTGTTATTTGCAGTAATCAGCAGACAATCAAAAAAATCCCCAACAGGATCAAACAGTCATAATGGCCATTCAGTAATGCAAATCTCTTGCAGTTAGAGGTATACTGCTTCCCTACATGGGATCTGAGCTTTTGGCTATCATAGCTGATAAAGCTATCATTGTTTAAAAGAAAAAAAAATTCATACTGAATCTTACAATCATTTGTAGCAACGAGTCCCTGCACTGTTTTTCTGAAACTTGATGATATTGTATTTTAAAGAATGACCTGTTATTTTTTTAGAAAGAATATAATTTCCCCTTATTCTTTCTCCCCCTGTAGTATTCACAGTATGATAGTCACCGTAAGCACTTTTTTAAAATTTCCCCACTAACTAGAAACTCTAGAGTTTGATCCACTCCTTACAGAGAAGAGGAACTGTTCTTATAACTCACCAAAATTAATATGTTAACAAAGATGCACCTGCATGGGGAACTCTGGTGATCCTGGGCCAGTCACCCTTTTTCAGCCCAACTCACCTAGCAGGGCTGTTGCTGTGGCAAAAAAAGGAGGAGGAGGGTACGTTAAATACATTTGTTGCCTTAATTTATTTGTAAAACTTATAAAGGCAGAATACAAATAAATAAAAACTCTGATACTGTGCATGGGGCTCGATATAGTTTAGAGAAGTTTCCCATCTGGCCTACCAACTACTTGCTTACTTCCACCAAGTCTTTTTCTAACCCAGTGTGCCCCTCACTCCCACTTCCCAAGTATGATATGGGAAAAGCTTTTATCCCCATTAAGAAGCTTGACAGACCTAATACTGTAGCTTTATCTTCCAAGGCTTTAAAACACTAATCTGTTCTCTAGACTCATCATCACTTCTTCAGGGATTCTAGAAGATTTCAACAAAGTTATTCCCAAATCATGCCAATTTCCTGCTCCCACATTATTTTCACTTTGGACCTTCACAGTACTTAGAGAAAAAAATGTGGCTTGGTAAAGTGTGTGGGTGAATGAGAATTTGAATTAATATCTTCTTGATCTCACCACCTGCATTTTAGTCCTTTAGTCCTATTAAGCAACTAAGTGCATTCCTTTGAATTTTCTCCCAATTCACACACATGGTTTGTTGTTCAGCCATCCAGATGTTTAGACTGGATTTGGCATTTTTGTCCATCTATTGAATCCTTCCCAAGGACCTGCCATATGCAGATGCATATGCAGTTCTTTGATATCTGTGAAGACTCTCACTCGTCCAGGATAATTGCATCGCAACAAAAGTTTAAAAAACAGGCATCTGGATTGGATTTTTTCAAGTAGAAGACGTTTCACCTTTTA
>JANHZU010003099.1:46231-60260 GCA_032468055.1 Acrochordus granulatus | reverse complement strand
GTGGGGGCTGCAGGTGTGACCACGGGTGGCTGTCTTTTCATTTCTGTATGTATTAGAACAGATTCATTGTTGAGAGGGTGCTTTACGAAGCATAAGAGAACAGATCCCTGACCTAAAGAGCCAACAATGGAAGAATCACTGGGAAGACAACGAAGAGGATGAACACAGAGGCAAAAAGAAGAACTGAGCAATTTGTTCCAAGAGCCTAAATACATACCAAGGGGGGATGGGAGCAAAAGGGTATGGCCAAGGCTACATGAGAAGATGGCTTTAAAGAGCTGTCTTACCACATGAACATGAGGGGACAGAAAGATGGGAGAAAGCTTGAGAGATCTGTCCATCTGAAGGCAAAGAATTAGGTCTTTGCAGTAGAGACTTGAGGGCTTTATGTACCATGTCTCTAAGCTTTTCTGAAACCTAACACCAATTTCCACATTATAATTTTTATATAACAGGGAGAAAACTTGAATATCTGAGAAGTCATTGTGAATGGTACTTAACAAATTTAATTTAACCAGCTTAATTTAGATTTTTGTCCACTTTTTTGTCCTAGCCCAATTCGGCATGTCTCTCAAAAGATTATGTCTGCCCTGCTTAGCCTTCCCACCCACCTCAGTTGAGCCATCCACATTTTTATTTTGAAGTTCACGTTTGATGTGGTTTTTCCATATTCTGGGTTACTGAGAGTGTGGTGTTTTCATAAACTTCTAAAACTGGAAGCTTCTGGTCAAATGGATAGTATTTCCCAGCTTGGGTATAACATTACATACAAAGAGTTATGTTATTATCAGGATTGTTTATTGGCCCTGCTTTTGTGTTTTGTTTATTTGGTGCTAACTGACACCAATAAAAATGGTAAAAATTAAATCAGATTTTTTTTGTCTTTCAAAAAACTGAGCCGAGTATATCTCTAAACTAGACTATTGAGAAAAGCAGAGTAGATGGGGAAAAAGTTAGCAATCTTACTACCGTATATTTATATGAATTTAACCATTACATTATATCTTTCTTTCAAGGAGCTTTGAGTAGTTAACATGATTCTTCCTCTCATTTCATTTTCATCATAACCTTGTAAGATAAGTTAAGCCAAGAAAGAGTGAATGGCCCAAACTTTCCGGGATAATTTATAGTAGAATGGGGATTTGAATTCAGCACTCTCAAGACCTGGCCCAGTAGCCTAATCTAGCTATTTTTCACCTTGGGGCCCGTTTGCAATATTAATCCCCATTCATTTCCAGTCACCACAGTCAATAGTCAGGGATGATGAGATTTTCTTTTTGTTGATTGGGCAGGACATTAGATTGAAAAAAGCTGCTCTCACCCATTACAGCATACCGACTCTCTGTATTGCTGTTTATTCTGTATGAGAAGAACTCATGGCCCTGAGAAAACTGTACAATGAGCTATTTGGGGTAATATGTTTTATGGGATTGTGTTTGTGTCTGATTGCCTTTGTGTAATTCTGTACCACGCATGTGCTGAGTATGTATTTGATTGGGTGTGACTCTCTCTGAGCCACTGCTTGTCCTGCTTATGTGCTGTGCCTCCCATCTTGAATGAATTAGACATCAGTGACGCCAGCTGAGCTCAAACCCGGCCCCACACTTCCCTTGCTGGCTGGAGAAGGAGGGAGGATCGGGGTGCAGTGCCTAAAGATTTTGCTGGCATTCTTCCACTGTGAAAACATTGGCTGTTCCAGCCTCTCTCAGTGTCCCACAACGATTTATCCCTTTTATGAAAGAGCGGTGCCCAGTTCTGCAGAGGCAAGGCAGGCCTGGAGCCAAGCAGATGGTGCTTTTTCCCTTTGCCTTCTCCGTAGTTTCTCTGCAAACAGACCCCTCGCTCCCAGGAGGCAGATAGATGAACAGATTGAAGGCAACGTGTTCTGGAATTGCCAATTTAGCTGTTTTAAATCAAGGTGCTTCACCTATTTTGTTGTTTTGTATTTACATTCCTGTATCCATCTTCTCTAAACTGAAGAGGCCCTGTACTACAACTCCCATCATTGACAGAATGCTTGGGAGTGATGGAAGTTGTAGTGCAATATAGCTGGAGATGTGCCTGATTGGAAAAGTTTACTTATCAGCCACTGTCTGTAAACCTGAGCTAGGCTAGCTGCTTGGTGCCAGAGGACCTGAAAGTTGATCCTAGTCTGGAGCAAGTAAAATCAAATGAGATATTGTATTAATCACAGAAATATTTGTTACCCAATGGTACTTAACAATAATAAACTGACAGAAGAAGCAACTTTCTCTCTCTCTCTCAAATTCATAACATCAATTGGAATATGAGGCTCTTTATAACCCTTCCTTTTTCAAGCAAGGAGATAAAATTCAGATTTTTCTCTCTCTCTTTGTTTCTGGATGCACGCATGTAGAAAAGCATTGTTGGGCAATGTAAACAAAATAGGATCCTATGTTGAGAAATGCTATGTAAAAATGTTGATAGCTGGAGAAGAAATGAAAAGAAGATGAGAATCATAAATGTAAGATAGAATGGATTTGAGCAATCTTTAAGAATGCCAGGTTGCAACATAAAGAATAAACATTTATGTATTAATCAAGTAGGAGGCCAGTAAGAAAGCCAGCTATAGTTTTTCTCTATTCTTCCCCTTGAATCTTTGGTCTCCTCTTTTCTAGCCTGAAGAAATGCAAATATCCTTTGTTCCAAGTGGAAGCAGACTGGAGAAAGTCTTATACAGATAGTTCTCAATTTACAATTATTTGTTTAGTGATTGTTTGAAGTTATAACAGTGTTGAAAAAAGTAACTTGTAAAAAGTCCTTGTCCCAAGCAAATTTCAGTGCTTGTCAACTGGCATGTATTTATGATAGTTACAATGTCCTGGGATCATGTGATCACCACTTGTGACTTTCCCAGCCAGCTTTCAACAAATAAAGTCAATGGGGAAAGCCAGATTCTCTTAACAACTGTGTGATTCACTTAAAGACTGTGGTGATTTGTTTAATGACTGCAACAAAAAAGATCTAAAATTGGGTGGGACTCACTTAACCATGGCCTTGCTTAGCAATAGATGTTCGAGTCCTGATTGTGGTCATAAGTTGAGGACCACCTCAATTCTGTGAGTTGCAGCATGGCCATATTTGTACTACACGTATATGTTACTGTGAAGATTGGTCTGACCTTGTGCTGAAAAGCATGATGGAATATCATTGGTCTTGTTATTTCTTTGCCTATCTAACTGGAACCAGTGAAGTGAACTGGGGTGGAAGGGAGTAGCAATGAGTACAGAGCCATCACATCATGCCTCTTATAACTGCAAGAAGCTGTGATTCGATATACAGGAGCGAACTGCAAAGGTAGATGGGCCTCAATGCTCATTTCCTTTTGAAATGAAGACTACAGAATAGGAGGAGTTCAGAAAGAAGCCCCACGCGGGTGGTGACTTGGAGGCAGAGGAGAAGCAGAGATCTGTCCCACTTTCCTCCAGGAGTTAACAGCAATTTTTAAAGGTTTGCGTGTACTTGGCAGAGGCACAATACCTTGTTTGCTCCTGCCTTTTGCCTTTGGCACACTCGTCTGGATTGGGTTGTCTAATCCCATAGGTGGCTGCCATGTAGGTAATCTCTCTTGTGTGTGTGAGCATACAAAAGAGGGAGGAAAGAAATGCGTGTGTTTGTCTGTGGATGTGTGTGTTTGTGTCTGTGGTCCCCAGCATCTGACCTGGTAAGACAAAGTGCCCTCAAGGCTGAAAACGTTGCCCATCCCTCCTGTGATTAGATTTGTACATTTTCTGATTGTTCGCTTCTCTATGATCCCATGAAATATAGGTTGACTCTGCCTCTCCCTTTCTGAGCGAGGAGATACTCCATATATTCTCCTCTTCTTTCTTTTGCAAGAATGAAGTGCTTTTATACACAGAGTATCTAAAGTCTGTACTTGAAGTACTTAACATGTGACAAGGAGATGGATTTTACCTAAAATTCCAGGCTTAGAATTAATCCTTAAATGGACCACCAAAGAGGCTGTTTTCTATAGGTACAATCCAGCGTGCAATTAGACAAGCATGTGTTGAAATGCCATTTCTGCTTGCTTTAAAGCTTCCTGTGTATCTTCTACATATTCAAAATGTTTTATTCTGCCCTTCTGATGTCCATGTGCTGCAGTGTAAAGTATAGATGAGAGAAACCAGATTTGTATTTCCGCTTAACCATGAAATACTTGGGGTGGCAAATCTTTAGTACTTTAGAGAAGCTCAGTCAGAAATGGGAAGTGAGATAATATGTGGATGCTGATCTGTGCATCTTATCACAAGGGTGTAATATTAAAAAGTTATACATTAAACTAAGTCTGATGGCATATTTTCAAAGTGAATTCGTAAGATCTAGAAGCTTGCTGTTGTGTGTTTGTATGTTCTTTTAAATGGTGATTGAAATAGCACTAGACTCTGTTCAAGCTAAGGGTAAGTTACAATACATCCAGGTTAACGGCACACCTGTGGTTGTGTAAGTTGCCAGAACTGGGTAAGAAAAGAGTAAAGGGTCTTTCATTACCGTTTTCTGCTCTAGTTTCGCCTGATAGGCAATTTAATTGATGAGATAACAACTTTTCTAAGACTATGTTCATCCGATACACTAAGGATTATTTATGTGCACATAGCAATTAAATAAAAAAATCATGCAGCAGCTCCAAAGACTAATAATGATGAAGAGATAAAGAACTTGTATGTATTGTACAAAATGTACAGTAATATCTGTGGAACTTTTCATACATGCATCAACATAATTCAACTGTCACTTGACAACAGTATATAGTATATCTACCGTTGTGTAGAAAATGCTAACCACTTATATCTTCATTTCCATGTACCTTAAAAGTGCACTAGCTGAATCTGTGCTTCAGAATAGTTTTAGATGTTGGAAAAAACTGTGGCACATAATACTCTTCTTCCCTTAGCTATCACAGTGTTGGTAATAAATATTCCAAGACAGAATGTAGCATTTCTGGGATATGGCTAATAAATAGGAAAGCGATGACCAGCTTGGTTTGGATGAAACATCTCTTCCAGAAGTAATAAATTAGGTGGTTCCTTCTCCAGTGCATTTTCTAAGGGAAAGGAAAGATGCTCCCTAGCATCTGAATCCAACAGAGAAGGGACACTGGTGCCTGTTAAATGGTAAATCTTATTTTTGTTTTCACAGACCCTTGAAGGAGTCCTGCCATAGTCCAGAGTTTCATGATCTGATGTGGTCATGTTAATCTCTCATGTTGGAGTCACATGGAGTTGTGCTGTCACTGTCCAGACTCAATTCTTCCTTCCAGGATTTTTTCAACATCCTGTATTTCAGTGAGATGCCAAGAACCATTTGTGCTTCAAGAAAGCTGTTTGGCTTATTATTAATAAGGTTTCCCTCTGTGATGGATTAGTAACAGAGATGTGAACTACATTGTGGGTTGCCATTTCTGAAGAAATCTTAGGAGTGCTTTACTGACATTGATCATCATGCTTTTTAGCTGTCTTGTCCTTTCTTGTCATAAGAACATAAGAAACCCCTCATGGAATCATATCAATATGATATCAATATCAAACCTATCTGATTCTATGCAGTATTCTGTATCACAAAGTAGATAGCAACATGCATCCAGTTAGTTCACAACAAGAGATGTGGATGATAGACCCCACCCATTGGTGCTTCATAGGTTTGGGAGGGAGCAAAGGGTCACCAAATCTTCTATAGCTTACTTCCTCATAAGGCAATATTTGGTGTTTCTAGCTGGTCATTGAAGTCTCTGACTGCATGTCAGAGACTTCAACCATTTCTGAAATGCTTTCCATGTTGAGTTGCCTAGTGACATCTTAGTACCCCAAGAACAGGTTTTTTTCCCCACCAAAATAGCATGGAAAAAACTCTACTACATGAGATACTTCTTTAGGCCACTACTGTTTGGCCAGGATTGCATACTTATTAGCAAATTACTCCAATGAGTTGGGCTGTTTTCAGTGCCATTTTTCCTTTTAAATGAAATGTGAAGAAGATAACTTCGGACATTTTGCACATAAAACTGCTTTCTTTTAGTAAGCAGCCTAATTCTAAACCACCACTGAGAATTGTATGATGTACATAGTTCGTAGGAAGTGTGGTTTTGACTGTATCTGTAGTGATATGAAATTAATGGCATTAGATGTCCCCAGCTATAATGTATCATTTGTTTAGGAAAGCAAGCGGATGTTATTTTTAAATGTTGGCAGCTGCCATCATATGGCAAACATAGTGGCATCCTTAGTGGACCTGTGAATTTTGTCTCCATCAGCAATATTATTCCCCAATAGCTTGAGCATGAAACATCTCTTGAGAGCTGTAATTATGAAGTTGGGTAGGAGAATTACTTCGGGCTTCATATATTACATTGAGCCAAATTGTGATTATTGGTTTTGGCTGTTCGTATATGTGTGAATGAAAGAATGGAATCAGTGAATAAATTAGAGTTTGATTTGGATTGTACTTCACAATTCAAAATCCTGGTTTCTTGCTGGGTTACTAATAACCATTTTGGTTTAGTATTATATACAAATAGCAGTGTAATCATTTGTATTCTTGGTTCATTTCTGGTTTGTTTTTGTTTTTTTTAACAAAGGCATAAGTCAGTCTGGAGTCCAGCCACAGAGGTATGACATACAAGCTGTAAAAAAAGGGAAAACAAAACAGGAATTTAACTACAATCACTTTATGTGCAATCTTTGCTTATATTCCACATGATATTTAAATAAATCATGGCTTAGTATAAACTAAGTATGAATGAAGTTTTGTTATCCTAGCATGAATTGGCTTTTTAGGACTGAAGAGATCTTAGGTGTCTAGTTTTCATTTCTTTCATGGTTTTCAGAGGATCTTTGTCCTTTTTGATGAAGCCCAAACTAGAAGAGACACCAACAGCAATGGCTCAAGTGGCTTCTTAAAAATAAACAAGTATAACTGATAACAAGGCCCTGACATGGGAAGAGGAATGTTATGATTTTGACCCCCTGAGATCCCAGTTCAAAGGAGGCACTCTTCACATGCTAACTGTATTGGAAATATGAACAGAAGATTATTTGATGGTCCTCAATTCAGTTTCCTCTTCTCAGATCCATCAGACAAAGGAGAAACCCAGTGATGAAGCTGGTGTGCAAGGCTAGATCACAATCCATAGGAACAAAAGAGGGAAGAGATTCCCAGAACGTGAGCAGCAATGTACAGAGAACACACAAGTGGGGAAAAAGGACAGGAGAGCTGTCTTGTTGAAACAGGCAGTTGTTGCCTGATAAGCCTGCAGCATTTATGGGGAGGCGGGCAACCAGTTCAGACAGGACTGCTCAAGCCTATCCATCGAACTGGGTTGGAGGCGGCTGCCTCCCTGTTCCACCCTTGGGCTCAGCAGTAAAGGGGCTGGGCTCCCTATTTCATATGTCCCCAAAACAGACTGTGGAGCGAATACTCTGCAGTGAGACAGATATTTGGAGAACTAAATTACTTCATACCTGTTTATGAAACTGAGGAGATACACTTGGTAAAAGAGTGACATCCCTTTCCTGCTGCAAAATGAATTTCTTACTTTTTAATAAACAGGAGTTAGTGATGGCAAGGGTGGTAAAAGAAGAGGCATCTGTCCCCAAACATATTCTCCTTCGGTCTGTTCCATCATGCTTTGAAATGTATGAAACTATTTGTGCTCTCCCCTGGATCAATGGGGTAGTTTTCATAATCAGGTGGCTTTTCATACTCTACATGATCAAAGTTGCCAAATCATATAGCCCATGCTTTCCCAGAGCCAGTGGTTGGTATGAGCATGCCATAGGTTCAAACCCTCTAAAAATGAGAATATAGCGGCACTAGTGCCTGCTAGCACATGGCATAGTGTAAATGGTTATCATGTCCAAGGTGGATGATACAGTATAGATAATTGCCATTCTAGGAGGCAAATGTGGCATTCTTTAAAAAGGTCGGTCTTAAACATTCTTATGGAATCAGTGGAAGAGGTTTAGCTCCTGGCATTCCAGGCAGGCTCGGAGAGTTAGCTAAGGGGGTCAATGCTCTGAGTCAACACGAGGCGGTTGACTATGCTGTTTAATATTTCCATACTGACATATTTGTTAAAACTTAGCAGAAGTCACCAAAATAAAATTTTAGGGTCCTCCCAAAGTGTTGGTACTACAGTGCCCAGAATCCCCTGCTAATGTCTGGAAGGCACCAAGTTAGGGAAGTATGCTGGGCAGGATCAATCTGATCATCTAAGGTCACTGCTTCCTTTTAAAGGCCCATGGATTGATCATGCTTTGTAAAACTTCCTTGGCACTTTAACAATTACATAAGGCTAAACCATGGCAGGGGTAGAGAAGGAAGAGAGTAAGAGCAGGAGGTAAGTCAATTTACAGGGAAGCTTTCCCCACTCTTACCGGCCTTCTTCACTTAGAGCAGAGGCGTACAACCTCAGATCTCCAAGCTGTAGGCTGAAAGCTTTGATGTGCCCCCATCCCAAAGTTCATCTCCAAAGCTGTTAACACTGATTAATTTCTAACGTGAACATACTAAACCGGTGCAATCCTACTTGGGAGCAATGACATTTAGTTTTTGACCTGGTCCCATTGACTGCTTTTTGGAATAGGCCCCGCGGGCCCCCTGTCCGAAAGCAGAGGCCCTTGGAGGTTAGTCTGATCAACTGCCCCGAAACGGTAAAGTCGCTTGACGAGATTGCGACTCGCAAAGGCACCCGCAAAGTGGTCCTGGGCGGTAGGCAGGGAGTTAAGCGCAGGGCTGGGAGAAACGGCTCGGTCTGCCTTGGACGAAAGCCCGGGCACCGGGCGCGGCACGAATGTCCGTCTGTCTTGGGGGCTCGGTGGGCGGCGGGCAGGCTCCGGGCGCATCCTGGCTGGGGGGAGGAAGCCACGGGGCGCGGGACACGGGAACGGCCCTTTCTGACAATCTGACAGACGCCCGGGCACAGGGGGAGCGGCCGCGGCGGCGGCGAGAGGAGGAGAAGAGAGAAAATATTTTCCGTGTCTTCGCCTGAAGTCATTCTGTGGTTTTTGAAAAAATGTGCTGTATATTTTCAGGGCTGTGTCACATGATCTGCTGGGGTTATGAATAGCCGAGTATAATGATTTCTTAGTGAACGCTAAAAAAGCGAGTGAGCGAGCGAGGGATTCTCAGCGCCAGGGAGGCTCGTCGGCGCCCGGGAGCCGCGGGGAGAGAGGGACGTGGGAGGTTCCCGGGCTCCAGGTGCCTCTCGGGGTCCCCACTCAGGGGCCCGCGGGCAGCCTGCCCAGGAAAACAGGTGAGGGGGCAGCTCGCTGGGCCTTGAGGTGGGGGAGGGTGTCAGAGCCCTGATTCGGCGCTTGGGTTTCTGCGCTGGACCGTCTTCTTTGGGCTTTCCGAGGGCTCTGCGGAGTTTACTTTAGTGCGCCTCTATGGGGATCCTATGAGAGGGGGAGGTCTGCTTGAGAGAGAGAGAGAAACTTTGTATATCTAACGTGGATCCAAACACGCACACGCGGCAGTGTGTGTGTCAAAGCAGTGCCGTGTTGGATTTGTATGGAACTTTTTACGAATAGCAAGAACTGTGGCTCTGAGAATGTGCGAGGGTGACAGAGTTGGGGTAAGGATAATCGTATGGATGTATGTGCGGTGGCGGGGTCGTTTGGACGGAAGATCCCTCGTCTGAGCGAACTCCGGCTTGATAAAGCTTGGACAATCCTGTTGCCCATTTTTTCCCTTCAAAGTCCCTTCCCACTCTAGTTTCAGAGTGTGGAGTGATATCTCCTCCGAACATTGGGGTGAGATTTTACGTGAGTGCTATTTACACTTAGGCTGGAAAGGTGTTGAAACCTTGGCTGCTTTCAGTCATCGGCACACATCTCTCATTGAGAATAGTCAGAGGTATGGGGTGGGCAATTAGACAGGCAATTTGTGATTGCAGAAGGAAGCATGTCTTCCCCCCTCCCCTCGATCTAGCTCTCTAGGACTATTTATTTTCCCTCTTGAATACTTGAACAAAGTTATTTTAAAAGTTGGGGGAGCAAGCAGTGGGGGATTACTTTGTGAATGTTTGTGGAAGGAGAAGGGGTGTGGCAGCCCATACTGTCTCTAAGGAAAGAGTGCCCGGCATCTGTTAAGTTTTTGTGGGAAGGCGCTAGGCTTTGGCCAGAAAAGTGTTGTACTAGTGGGTGGCTGTGGATTAGGTGGGGCAACTTTGGGCCTGTTCTCCAGATGCTTGGATCATTATATGAACATGGTGCTATTCATTTCTTACCTCTGAAACCCTGTCCTGCAAACTTTTCTGTCCTCCAAAAGCTATCCAAACCCTTGAATTAAACCACACTGCCATCTTGACATATATTGCTAAAATGGCAAAAGGATTTTTCTGACTTGAGAGTTGGATTGTTTCTTTGGTTCTGCTAGGCATAGGGAAAGAACAAAGTAAAGTTTCCTATAGTTCCACCCTTTTCATCCATACTTTTACTTCTGACTTGCTATCAAGTTAGTATTGCTCCATTTTATCCTAACAGAAACACTTGCAGACATAATTAACTCATCTGTCCATCCATCCATCCATCCATCCATCCATCCATCCATCCATCCATCCTCTATAATCATCTTGCTGCTCTCCAATCTTTCTTCTTCTGCATGCAGAATCTCCTTGTTGCTTGTATAAATAACACTCTTGTGTAGACTATTGACTGCACAACGGACTTGCTTGATGATTGCGGTGGCTCTAAATGTGTATACCTGGATTTGTTCTGTTGAGTAGGCAACAAATCTGTTTCCTTGGTGATCTTCTTCAGATGCCTGCCTAGCAACAGAACCAATTTTCGGGCCCAGATGTCTGGATCTCAATAAAAGATATGATGGTGTATAGGATTCCAATACTAATGAGGCCAATATGTCTGTACTAGGAGTCAATTAAATGCAGATCTAAAAAGTCTCCATTATGTCTCTCTGTTGGACTGTTTTGTATATATTATCATATTAATGTTAAGATCTTGGTTGGAAAATGGAACCAGACTGGATGATATAGTTTGGATCTTTTAAGTGAGCACCCCCTAAAGGAAAATTTGAGGATTGCTCCCTAAGTTCAATTACTTTTAGTTCTCTTTCTGTCCTCTTCGTTATGCATCTGAGCATCTTCAGTTATCCTATAAGGAAAGATGCTGTAACCATAAGAGATATGAGGCTAAGAGATGTATAGGTCATTTGACTTACTGCTCAGTACAACAATGAAATAAACTAATGCATAAATTTTCTAAATTGCATGGAGTAAAAATTGTAGCATGTGAACATTTTGTGTTGGTGAAAACTGATTTTTCATGCCTTATTCATTTGCTGCCTGCTTAATTACAAAGCAAGACTAGTTTCTGCTCTCATCTTATTAGGAGACATGGTATTTTTTGCCTTGCTTACTAAAATGGCTTTCAGATGGGCCACTAATACCTTCCCGTCTCAGGATTCAGGCTGTTTGTCATATGGCAGACAAGGACCAACAGTGAGACCGTTTTTTTACTAGAAAATCCTTTGGGGTCCTGTTTACTGTTACATTTGGTTCCATGGAATGCTTTCTTTATGTTTCTCATTAGTAGCAGCATTTGGCCAAAAATAAACTGTTAAAAGATGAAATTAAAGACAGGCTTATAAATAAACCATGGTGCATAAAGTCTGTATCCATGCAAACCAAACGGGGATGTGCAAAAAAAGCTCTTTTTTAACATTGGGCCAGAATAGACTGAAAGTAGTATCTGTGGCCAGGTGGTGGGCTAGGAACTTTTGCCTGCGTAACTTCTGCTTTGAACCTATCCAGCTTTGATCCTATTCTATCTTCCCCTTTCTTTATGATCTCATTTAATTGAGGACATCATATACTTCTGCCCATGTCACCTTCTTAATAATGAATGTTAGAATGGACTGGATGGTAATCATCAACTGAGCATGGTTGAGGATGGTTTAGGTTTAGACCTGTATCTCTGTTTTCTATTTAGGCTATAATAAAATATTGGCACTCTTGCCTAATCTGGCTTCTTCTTAGATATGTCTTTGCTACTTGCTATAGTTGTGTTTGTTTTTCATTTTCCCTTTTAAGAATAGTCAGGAAATTGAAAAATATTGGGCTTTAAATTGCTCTCAGATATGTATGAGACACTCTTACTGAATCTTGAATGAAAATAGAGTTGGACAAGATGAACTTTAAAACCCATTCTAATTGTATGACTTTTAGTTTTCATTTTAAAAATTGTTTGTAGCCCTCATGCCTCCTGCTTATCTTTCCTATTTGTTACACGCTTTACAAAGCTTTCTTTCTTTTCTTACTTCCTTCATCATTGTTCTATACCTCCAAAGCTTGTTGAGCACAGTTTGTTTTCTTAGGTAGCTGATTTAGTTAACTCTCTTCTCTGGTCATTTACTATGAGCGGAAACTGCAATTCTTTTAAATCTATTGTTAGAAGGTGTGCACAGATCCATATTTATACAGTATTATGAATTATTTGAGCAAGAACAGTGTTTCTTTTATCTCATCTGTATTATACAGAGCATGCTTTGTTCATTGGATAGTGGCAAATGGTAGGTGTGATGATCATTGCTGTATAAATGAAACAACAAAATATGATAGCAAAATATCATCTGTGTTCTAATAAAGCTATTCTGAAGAACCCTTTACCTATTCTTCATTTCTGTATCTCATGTTTTGTATCTAAGAACTGTAAGCCACTTACCAATCTTTATCCATTAATCATAGCACAAATGTACCCAGGCCACATCTTTCTTTTGCCAGGTCCTTATGAGATTGCCTTCATCTCAACTTCAGTGCATGGATGGACAAGCATACATTGGCTTAAGCTGGTAGAAAGTAGAAAAAATATTTTCATTCTTATTTTGGCACCATTCAATGGCAGCTCCCAGTGAAATTTGTTAGGCTTTGCCACCTATTACCTTGGAGAGTGAGTGAGATCAGAGGCCAGAGACACTAGGTCAGGATCAGCAATGGGAACAAGAAATTTATTCAGATGTAGTTTTATGCTGTTTCAGGGAAGGATGGGTAGAATTTTGACTTAGCAGTTGGAAAGGTTCTAAATCTAACACTTCTAAAGCATGATCCAAATTTATAATGGCTAATCAAGTCTGAAGAATACAATGAATGCTGTTGAAGATTCTTTTTTCAAATAATATTTCATTATGTTTTTTTCTCATTTACAGAGGATCTAGGAATATATTCTAGAGTACACATCTCATCAGATCTACATCTAATCTTTGTAAGCCACCAAGAGTCTTTGGAAATTGGCAGCATAGAAATGTGATTGTAAATAAATAAAAATAAAATAAAAAAATAAAATCAGCATAGATAGGATGTGATGTCATCCAGGATTTTGAGACAGAATACAAGCAATAAGAATCTTGCTCATGGCAGGGAAGAATCAATTATTGTGGGCAATATGCCATTCAGTAAATTTTTGTCATTGCTAGCTATATGGTTCCCACTCTTTGGAACATCATGTTCCTAGAAGTGAGATCTACCTCCCAGCCTCTTGACCTTCCAACAAGGGCCTAAAAACGGTTCTGCCAACTGGCTTGGGGGCCAGATGGGGGTATCTGATTCCAGAGGTGACTGATAGGTTAGATAAGATCCATCCCATTTATGCACAGATCTTTTACCTAATTTATTGTTAATGTTTTGATTATAAGACTGATGTTTTAATGAACCTCAGTTTTAATTGTCTATGTTGCTTTTATAACACTGTAACCCACTCAGTGCTTGATAGTGAAATGGGTGGCATACAAATTGAATGAATTAATGAATAAATATAAATATGCTATATACCTTTTCTAGAAGATCCAGTATTTTCTAAGACATATATTTTCTAACCAACCCAAGTATCTTAAAATATATGGGAGTGGGAATTAAAAATAATGTTCAGCTAAAATGTCTGTGAAGACTCTCCAGGGTAATTGCATCGCAACAAAGTTTAAAAAACAGGCATCTGACTGGATTTTTCTCAAGTCGAAGACGTTTCACCTTTAATCCAAAAGACTTTCTCAATTCAAACGT
>JANHZU010003099.1:18598-36676 GCA_032468055.1 Acrochordus granulatus | reverse complement strand
ACACTTATATATGTATTTTTAAAACTACTCAAGTGTATATCTCCCAAAATATAAATCCGACTTGTCTTTCATATTATTATCATTTTGATGCTCAGATCATGAGGTCTTGGGTCATGAGGGGTGATAAAATCCAGTGTATTCTTGGTTTCATTGTGGGACATTCCACTGTCCTCATCTTTTTTTCCTTTCATGTCTCAAGTAACCGTTTCTCTCACAAAGAATCTCCAAACATTATCCAGAAGGAAGTTTTCAACAGATTGCAATTATAATGAGTAATTGCAACTGTGCTATGAATCCCATTAAGCTATGTTAAAAAAGGAACAATTTCTTTAGGTCAGTGCATTAGATCTCCTGGCAGTACATACAGTAAGCAAAGTTGTTCAGCCCTTGTTGACCTTGAAGAAAGGGGGAGACCTTGACAATCTCACTGTTGTCTTGTACATCAACAAGCAAAGTGGGACCTGCTCTGATACCATTTTTTGCCTGGTATTTGCCATGTGGTATGAGGTTTTCTTAGTTATTGTCCATCTTTTTGGGACATGCAACATGTTGGCAAATTCTCTCAGTAGACCTACATTATTCACTACTGTATATTGAAGATGCACATCATATTTTGCCTATGGTAGCCTAGAATTTGTTTGCAAACTAAGACAATACACAATGCAACTAATATGACTTCAGAGACACATCAGAGACAATCTACTCCATATAGTCTTTCTTTTCTTATAGGGCTAAATGGACATTTTCTTTTTTATTCCTGTTAAGTACTTAGATTCTGTCTCTTTCTGGATTATGGAAGGAGTCCATAAATGCAAACTATATTTGCCTGTTCTTAAATTATTCCAGCTCATCATTGAAGGTTTGCTTGGATGTTAATTCAGTACTTCATATTTTTGTTCTTGATTTGTCTATTTTTTTCACTCAGAGGTTAAGACATTCATGTCAGGACTATAGTCTGCTTTTTCCAGCAATTCATATGGCATTTTCCTGGAACCTTTCAATGTTTCTAGCCCAATTTACCACCAAACCTCATGAACCAATGACTCTTTGCTCCTTGTATCTTCCCACAATGTAACAGTATTTCTAGTTATATTCATCTCCAACCACCTTCCATAATCTGGAACAAAGATAAGGGTGGCCAACATATCTTTCGTACCCAAAATTGTGCATATATCCCTAGACAACATTTAATCTGTTTTCTAGATCTACCAGCCAACTGGATTCTATGCTATATTACCAAGATGTTAGATGCAGTCTGGCATTCTAAGTTATGAGAACCACATTTTTTTCAATTGGCTGCTTGTTTATTATTCTGAGTGATGAGGTAGCCTTCCCTCTTCCCAATATTTTGTGCAGTGGGCAAGTCATTTGTCTGGCTTATCAACTTATTGGCTTACAGTATTGGTCCGAGATGATGTTTAAGGCACCTCTGCTAAAATCACTCTAAATATTTGCAGAGTCGTGGTGTGCACTATCCCACTTTCTCAAAGAGGTCCAGAGCAGGTGGCTCTATTGATAAGAGTTCTCTTTTCTGTTATTCTATTAGACTCTCATCCGTTTATCTTATGATAAGCTTGCTATTATTCTAAAAGCATTATTGCCCATAGACCAGGAAGAATAACTGGAGATTTAATATCTATAACTGGGTTATTTCAGTGGTTGTACGTGCATTCACATGACTCTTCCTTCTTCCATACATTAACATTTGGAGAGGTGGTTGTTGCCAGTTTAGCTAACCTAAAAATATTATGAAATGTTGATTTGCACAAGCCCAAATCTGTCAGCCTGAATGCCCAGATGACCACTGCAGAACCCTAGTTACAAGTAAATCCGTTGAATAAATTACTGGGTTTGTGTACTGCTCTAAACTATACTTACACTTATTTTGTCTTGGCTTAATACTGTATGTCCTGTGAATTACATTTTGTAAATTTTGATTTGTTCAATGTGTGAATATAGATAATTATGGCTTATTCAACAATTAAATTCTGGATGAGTGAAGTCTTCTAGTGTGGAGCTGGTAATTGTGCAACATTCTAGGATTCATCTCACTATAAATCCAAAATTACTTTAAAACTGATTTAATGATAATGGATTGTGCCCCGAATAGCTAAGGTAGTTAAGTAGTTCATTAAAGGTGCTGATTTTAAGTCTTTTTAAGAAATTTCAGCTGAGTCCACAAATTGCACTAAACATAATATAGTCTGTTCATTTTTGTCTTAAAGTGTTCTGTAGGCTTAGCCAACTGTGGCTTATTGAACAAATCATGGAACGTAGCACAAACTACATCTGGGTATGTATCTGGAATAACAGCTACTGTAGTTCTTTGTCTGGAAACAAAAAGTGAAAGTGATTAAGATATATGGGGCAGACCTATTGTTCTAGAGAGCTTTTTATCCATAAAAAGCATTACAACCGTAAGAATTTGGAAAGCATGACATTCTGTTCTGATTCCCTATTATGGAATGTCTTTATATTTATAGGTGTTGCTTAGAAGTAGGAGAATGAACAGAATTATGTCCATGACTTTGAACTCCTGAGAAGAATGGGCTCAAGAAATGTGTGCTTGTTATTTTCCCCTTGAGAGCCAGTTTGCTGTACTGATGAAAGTATCAGGTTAGAAACTGGGAGTCTGTGAGTTCTAGTCTAGTCTTAGGCACAAAGCTAGCTGGACCAGTCACTTTCTCTCAGCCCTAAGAAGAAGGCATTTGCCAAGAAGACTGCAGGGACTTGTCCAGACAGTCTCCAAGAAGCAAACATGATAAATGGGAATTTTTTAAAAAAAAACTCTTGCAACTAACTTTGCTCTTAGAAACATTGCCACTTATTATTTTAGCAATAAGAATCTCTATAACACAGCTTTCCCAAACTTGGTAACCTTCTGATGCATTGAACTGCAACACCCACAGTTCCCCAACCAGCATGGCTTATGGGATAACGGGAGTTGAAATGAAATATAGCCAGGGAACACCAAATTGAAAAAAGCTATTGTGTAATGCCTATTGTGTACATGCATCTGAATATTTAGGGACAAAACTGTCATTTATAGTAGCAAATTAAGTCTGAGCCAATGGGAAGGTGTAGAATGTTATTAAGAAGTTTATTTTTTTATTGAATTTCTGAAATTGATTATTGCTCAGAGATAAAAGTATGACTTGAGGGAGGGAGGGAGGGAGGGAGGGAGAGGGAGAGAGAGCATACTGAGTTATATCCCCCTACCCTGGAGCATTTTGATACTTCTCTCTTCCCATTATTTAATGCAGGCAAGACAGTCCTAGAATACAAGTACAGCCCCACTTCTGTCCATTTGCCACCCACATCTATGTAGCATTTCTTGATTCCCACACCAGCTCTCACCTCTCCTTGGTGTCCAGGCTGTAAGCGCACCACCTCTTGATAGATGATGTGAATCTGCATAGTTCTCCAAAAAGGGATGTTGGTTTGACATTTCTGAATTAGATTCAGCAGAACTTTTGATGGAAGGTATAGGGCAGAGGTTCCCAAACTGTGTTCTGCAGGACCTTAGGATTCCACAAAAGCATCATAGGGGTTCCTCAATATCTCAAAAATCTAACTTAAAACTGATTTGAAAATAAAATCACATGAGGTCAACTATTTGATTATCAGTTGGCATCCAATCAGCAAATAAGGAAATGCATCACCTCATTTGGTTCTTAGTACTCTAATGTAAAGATAGGGAGAGTATGGGTTAATTCCATACACCTACTTGCCAAGGAATTCATTTTATCACAGCCTGGTATCTCAGACCCATGCAACCTCTCCAGGGAAAGCACATGGAAGTTCTGAGAAAGCTTACGCTAGTGTGCTTTTCTAGCAACATCCAAAAGTTCTTTCTCTTATAAATATTAATGTATCGCTCCTACATTCAATTCAGTTCAACTCAAAAAGTAGATGTTATATAGGAAATTGGAAGACATATTTGTGTTAACGTAAAAAGGATCCAGAATATAGTTTGATTAAACAAATTGCATTAAATGTGGAGTAGAATTTTGGCCAATCACATAGAATCTATGTATGTATGTACTTACAATTTATTTACTGTTTTAGGGAGCTACTAATGCCATGGATAACTGGTTCAAGGTGGGTAGGTTTTCAAGTGCCAAAAATATAGTATGTGCAATTTCTAGTTCTAGTTCTACTAGACACTGCCATCTGGACCTGACAAGATTCAAGAAGATGCTCTTCATTGCAGATCAGTAAGTAAAAATACAAGGATATTAGAATTAGCTTTTCTGTGCACAAATTGAGTCAGCCAGAAGTCTGACCTCTCTCTTTTATTATTGTATTCATTTTAGGGCAAAACTGCGATGGAAGATGACCTTCGTGCTGATGGTCAAGAAGCAAATATACAAGACTAGTGACAGGATTGAAAGTGAAGGTTTAAAATCTTTGAAAAAAGGAAATGCAATGAATCTTATCTATTTTTAGGATTTATTCCTAATGGAAGTGCAGAACATATGGATGGGTAATGTGTCATTTGCAACAAAATCCTCCTTAACAATTTCTTGGCACCTGCTAAGCTGAAACGACACCTGGAAACAAACCACCTGCACCTAAAGGGAAAGGATGTCAGTTTTTTCAAAAACCACAAGGAAGTCCAAGATGCCGCTGTGGCTTCCTTCCAGAAATATGCAAAGACCGATAATGAAAACACAATTGAAGCATAATTTTTCTTAAGTTACAGGATTGCCCATGCTGGGAAACCACATACAATTGCAGAAGATCTCATCAAACCATGTGTGAAAGAAATGGTCAGTTGCATGTTTGGAGAAGAGGCAACAAACAAAAATTTCAGTAGTTCAATGTTCCAACAACACTGTGTCCGATCATATTCATAAAACCTCAATCTATATCAAAGATAAATTAATTCAGAGAGTGAAAAATTGCAAAGCATTTTCAATGCAACTGAATGTGAGTGCAGACATCACTGGACTTGCGATATTGCTTGTTTTTGTGAAGTACCCATTTGAAGAATCTATCGAAGATTTGTTTCTGCATGCAATTTTGGAGACCAATGCAACTGGGAAGAAATTTTTAAAAGAATTATTATATTTGTAAACACAATCTCAGTTGGGATAAGTGTGTTAACGTGAAGTGATGGGACTGTAGTAATGGTGGGAAAATTGAAAGGGACGGTATTAAGAATAAAAAATGTAATGCCAAATTGTACCAATAGTCATTGCATTTGCATCGGCATACCCTTGTGGTGAAGAACATTCCATCTGACTTATAGGACAATCTTAATGAGGCTGTAAATGGTCAATTATGTAAAATTTCACCCACTCCAGGCAAGACTTTTTACAAAGGTTTGTCAAGAAATGGGAAGTCAACATCAAGTCGCTTCTAATACACACAGAAGTTACATGGCAAAGTCCTGGGCAGGCTTTTGGAGATGCACAGTGAGCTTCTAGTTTTCTTCACAGAGGAGGACCTTTCCATGCCTAGCAAACACGCCAAAATTTTATGCAGTGAGAAGTGGTTCATGCAATGTGCTTACCTCACCAATATTTTTAGGAAGCTTAATGAAGTTACTACATCTTTGTAGCAGAAAAATACAACCATGTTCACAGTGAGAGACAAAACAACAGCACTGAAAACCAGACTTAACTTTTGGATCAAATATGTAAATGAGAACAATTTCAAAAGCTTATCTCTCCTGGCCCAGTCTCTGAGCGAAAACAAGCTGGAAATCAAAGGTGATGTGCACAACATTTGTGAGCATTTAATGAACCTCGTGAAATCTTCCATGACGCTGACGGGGACACTGAGTTGTCCAAATCCCATTTGTCATCTGAAATACACCTTATATGTTGTTTATGCCACAGTATAAATTCAATATACCCCTGCTTTAAAAACAAAATTTGAATCTGTGCCACTGAATGATTTTTAGATAGGACTGGCCAAAAAGGTTGTCTGAGCTCTGTTCCTCTACGTGTTCACTTATTAATGCAAATCAGGCTTTTCAGCTTATGCTTACACTAAAAACAAATTTAGGAATAAGTTGGATGCTGCCCCAGATTGATGTATTCAGCAATTGGACATGAAGTCCAATTTCAAAACTATTTTAAGTGCAAAAATGAAACAATTTCATCACCTTAAGTGTAAATCTAATATTTTCTTGTACCAAAATAAATGTTTGTGTTTATATCCAATATTTTCTTGTACCAAAATAAATGTTTATGGTTATATTTAAAATGTTTTCTCTTTATTTCCAAACCTAGTACATTATGCAAAATACTCAGGCAGTAGGAGTAGATGAAAGAAGGAAGAAGGTTGTGGGTTCACAGTGCTTAGTCAAAATCAGGGATAGAGTTAGGGTTCCGCAGGAAAAAAAAAGTCTTCTAAAGGGTTCTATGACCAAAAGAGTTTGGAAATTGCTGGTACAGGAAATGTGGTGTGGTTCTGAGTGCTGCAACAGAGAGATTTCAGAATACATGAGATCTTATGAAGTCTCTTGACCAGAATGACATTTCAGGAAATGGCAGGCATATGGTGGGGTAGGGGTCAAGAGAGGAGGAGGAAAGCAGCCAAGTTGATGAACTGGGCCATGGACATGCATTTTGGAATCATTGGCAAAACAGTCTCAACTCCCTTGAAGTGCAAGGCACCACCTTTCTGGCTCCTAAAGTCACTAGACTGGTACCTCCTGTTTCTGCACCTTCTTTTGGATACCTGCCCAAGGGAAAGGGAATGGTGCTCACCCACATATACTGGATGAGCCTGCCCCTATTCATGCTGGGCCAACCCACTCCATGAAAACCCTCATTTGACCTGATAAAAGTTTGGAACTCACCATACCGGTCTTTTGGGTCTGTGTTCTGGCATCCTGCCTAATGCAAAGGAAATGCTGATGGAAGGACAGTCTGGGCTTCTATGTTTCCATGACTTTTGTCCTTGTGATGCTTCACCTGGGACAAATAGTGCATCTGTTCCATCTATAGCAGGCATGTCCAACCTTGGCAACTTCAACTCCTAGAATTTCTCCTATATAGCTATTTTTGTTAGATCTGTAGCAAAAGCTGACTTCAAGTTGCATTGAGTGATCTTCCCTGGCATAATTTATAGCAAAATCTCATGCCTTAGAGGAAGAGAAAGGTTCAACTTGATCTTCAGCTCAAAGGATCAAATTCACAAGGCAGATATTTATAAGAGTGCAAGGGAAGGACTCTTTCAATATGTGGTAAAGTTGAAAGTACCCAGAGTTTTCCAGAGAGTAAGAAAAATGAGTAGGTGAATAGGCTGAGGAGAATCTGCATGTATAGAATGTTTTTTCAGACTCCCTGGTTAAGACAGCCTGATCATAGCGCAGCACAGTCTTTTGATTTATTTATCTTACTGGCTTTATATGCTACTCAGATTGCTGATGACTGAGTGGTATGGATACCTGACCTCTATAAATCAGAGTAAAAAAAAGACAGCAAGTTAGAATAATAAAACACTTCAAAGATGAAAATCTATTCCTTGGATTGCATCGGAAGTTAATTACAATAGCGGAGCTCATCACATAGTGATGTTACATGAACAGATTGAGATATATATGCCCATGATTACTCCAGATGTTACCAGCTGTAGCTTCTGAATGCTCTTCAATGACAGCCTCAGGTAGAGTGTGTTGCAATAGTTTAAGCCAAGGTTTCTTAAATGTTTTTTCTCTCAGGACCATTCCTACATTTAAAAATTATGGAGGACCCTAAAAGAGCTTTTGTTGATATGGGTTACATTTATCAATATTTACTGTATTAAAAATTAAAATGGATACATTTGCTGCCACTATCGTTTCTCACAATAGTTCGATAGGATTTCAAATATTGTATTATTTTTCAGTGTGGGCTGGCAATAATTTTGATTTTGTGGACCCCTAAAGGGGTCTTGAGGGACTCCCAAAGGTCCTAGGACCTGACTTTAAGTCTAAAGAGGCTTAGCAAGCTTTTGGTCTAAGGAAAAGTTGACCAAGCATGAGTACTGTAAGAAGAACTTCTAGCAATAGGAGTATAAATTGGTGTGCAAGATGGAATTGTGAGATGAGATGAGATGAGATTTTCAGATAGGTGTGAGCTCTAGAATCAATCATTAATCCTGTGGCAAGACAGGAGAATCAATCATTAATCAATCATTAATCCTGAGCATCCCAGGTCTGAGCAGAAGGGGGACCAGGGTTTTGAAAATGAAGGTGGAGCAGATGTTTAATAAGGGTTGGTTGTGATGCAGAAAAAAATGCAGGCTATGGAACTCAGGAATCCGAGAATAATCGTTTTACAAATGCACCAACATCCTGTGTCTGGAAGAATTGGTCCCACTATTCATTTATGTGCGAATCCTGAGTCTCTGGGTGCCAGTTCAAATTGTGGTCGGTTTTCCATGTATCTTCAGCTTCCTCTCTTGGCTTGACATTCATTGTCCTTCACTAATCTTGAGAGCAGCTGGGGGCTTGTGCTTGTTTCCTGGGTCAGCCTTGGCTAGAAGAAGAGAGGAGACAAGGAAGTGATTTGGTAAACTCAGATGTCTATGCTGAAATTTACCCTCCCTTCCTAATGTGAGGGGTGTGTGGAGGGGAGGACACAGCTTGCTTCGACTTTCCTGCTTGGCAGTCTGTAAGACAGGCCTCAGCTTGCTAACCATAAAAACGTGAGTTAATTCAGTCATGGAAAAAGGTTTGGGATTTCCCCCCCTCAACGCCTGCCTTCTTTCTGGTGGAAATACCTTAAACATAAGTATGATATTCAGGCAGTAAATGGAGGCTTTGTTTGCAAGTTTGAGTCAGGAGGCCAAGGGGAGGGAATACTAAAGTTAAATTTCCCCACCCACCCCCTCTTCAAACTTATTTTTCCCCCTTCTCAAATAAAGGCTCTCAAATGTAAAAGGTCTATAAAAATGTGGCCTGAAAGATGGCAACTGGGGGAAGGAGATGGAGAGGCTGTGAAAATACACAGCAAGATCAAAATGTCCTTTTTTAGTCCTAACTCCAAGCAGTTTCCACAAGTTCCTTGGACTCAGCAAGTTTTGGTTGTAGAAGTCATGACCAAATTATGAACCATCAAAGCAAGAAAAGTTCAGAGGGAGTTCCATGTGCTAATTAAAAGCATAATCACCCATCAGGACAGGGAAGTGTGAGCTGTTGCCCTGCCTTCATCTTGGACTATAGATACATGATCCCACTAGTGATAGGTCCATAATTTATGTGGGATTGGGCTTTTCAGGAATTCCTGTTTCTTTATGTTGACACTGACGGCTGATTCATAATTTGCTGTTAAAGCATTTCATAATTCACAATTGATCTATTGATGCTTGCAGATCAGGGAACAAGACGGTCTGTATTATGTCAAAAGGAATGGTGCAGATTGAATCAGTAATGTGGAGATGCCATTTTAAAATGTCTGTAGATCCAGGATAGGCACATGGAGCAGATCCCACTCATACCACAGCTGGTAATATCTTGACAGCTTCTGCAGAAGACTAAGTATACAGAACGCTTGATGCATATTAACTGTGGTCTTGAGCTAGGTAAAGGTGGGATAAAGAGAAGAGGTGAAAGAATGAATGATTCTGACCCATTTGGCCCTGGGCTGCCCTGTACAGTATGTGACCTTCTGCTGAAGATAAGAACTAAAGGGCAAAAAGGACACATCTGTAGCAAGATGTACCACAGATCTTGCCATAGAGTTTGAAGAGTTAAAACTAAGTGTGTAGAGCAAAAGGAAGAAAATGGTTCCTTCTATAGCTCTGCAAACTCAAGACATCTAAGCTTGGTGCTTCAATTATATTTCAGATACCAATTGTGCCTTAAATCTCTGTTGCCAAGAGCCTTAGAGAATTCTCAGTATGCCTTTTCACAAAATTGTTTTCTTGACCTCTTTCATGTTGTTGAGAGTAATATGGTGGTGGAGGAGGAGAGACATTGAAGTGCATGCTCTTCTCAGTATTTCCCTTGAGATGAAAGAGGAAGAAAATCTCAGTCTGGCGACTTATGGTGTTGACCAATACCAATTTCCTCAATTCTATCCTCTTGAATGTATTTACTCATTACTCAAATAAGGTAATTAATTCAGACCTCCAGACAATAGGCTATATTGCCTAATAGCTAGAGGTTCCCTTCTTCTTAATGGTAAATTCATTAGATGGGTGAAACATTCAGAGATATGCAAAACTATTCATAACTACTCATATAGCTCCAGAAATGCCGTAAGATGTTCCTTATCATCTTGGCAGGGGACAGGTAGGTCTATCTATCCTTTTTTTTAAAAAAAAATAAGACTATAAAAGACACAGAAAAGGTTTCTGACTTTTTCAGATTATTGGAGGCAGAACTGAGATGGTCCCTGGAGTCCTTTCATTTAGGTATTCATAGGCTAGGTATTCATAGTGTACGTCTTGGACTTTAATTTCTTTCTAAATTCAACTGATTCTGGAAGAAACTCTGGCTGTAATACGGACACAATCATTAATCAGAAACTGTTGGAAAGAAGAGCATTTTGAGCCACATCCATGCTATTTGAATCAATTTTAACAACATTAACAGTTTTCTCTCAAAGGTTATTGGGTGGCATTTCTAAGATCTTAACTCTCTTCTCACAGATTTATAGTTGCAGACTTTCCTGGGGAAAAAAGCAAGGATTACACCGACATCCGTATTTGAATAATTTTTTCATTCGATCAACGAAAATGTCATAGTGAGCAAAAATTGATTTCTTTATGTTCTTCACTAAATTAGATAAACCGCTGCCAGTCCAATGCCCTCTAAATGGGTTACGCTACAACTCCCAGAACTGTAAACCAGCATGGTCAGTTTCAGAATTAGTCTGATGGTTTCCGCTTTCAGAATCCTCAGCAATGGATATGCTGACTGGGGAATTCTGGATGCTGAAATCCCAGATATCTGGAAGTTGGCAAGATTGGGAAGCATCAGGATATCTGGAGAGCATCAGCTTGGGGAAGGTTAGGCTAGATGTTGAACAAAGCAGCAGCCCATCTTCCCATAAACTGATTAGTTCAAAGGGGAGATCAGAGTTGTCAGTGTTGCTGTTCTCCTATTCCATTTCCTGATGGAAATGGTTTGGACAAAACCAGTGAAAAATAGCTGAGCGTTTAAAGACTTTAGCTTCTCGTCCAGAAGATTGGCAGCCCAAGTTTGAGACCCAGCCACCACATAACAGGATAGGCTCCTGTTACTTGTCCCAGCTTCTGCCAACCTAGTAGTTCGAAAGCATGTAGTTCCATGCACCTTGGGGTATAATCATGCCGGCCACATGACCACGGAAGTGTCTTCGGATAAGTCTCTTTGGCTATGAAATGGACACTTTTTCTTCGGAAGTGTCTCTTTGGCTATGAAACGGAGATGACCACTGCCTCCTAGAGTTGGACACAACTAGCAGGGGAAACCCTTTGCTTTTACCTTTTTTTAGTCATAAGTGAGAATGTTTTTATGCAGACCAAGTAAAACAACTAGCTGTAAAACAAGGAATAGCAACAATACCTACAATTGCTTACTTACACTGAAATGACAGGGGTTATGATAAGATACAAGTTTATCTTGCATTGTATTGTTGCTTTCTCACTTTTTCCATGCCTACGGTATAGGATCCCCACAATTAAAATGTTTTAGTGTAAAGGAAATCTCACTTCGGGTCCACATGATAGGATGCACTCAGACTTTTAGACAATCATCTTACCCCATTCATTCTCTATTTTGTCCTTTGTTCTGTTCCCTCTTCACTATTCAGTTCCTCTGAGCAGACTGCTAATTTGAACATGCATGCAGGAAGGTTAATAATTTGTGCGTGCACATGTACAAAATAGATAGACAAATGTCAGAATTATTTGTGTATCCATTGCCTGTTGTTATTATCAATATTCATCTGCACTGTAAGAATGAAAAGGGGTACTGGTTGGTGTTAGATTTTTTAAAAAACTTTAAATTGTTAATTCAGCTAAGACAGATTAATGTATAAGCTCATTTTTCACTCACAGCAATTGGGTTTTCTCTGAAAAATAAATAGCCTAATTTCTTCCAGTTCATCTTCAGCTCTTTACGTCCCCAGTTCTCTCAGTGGTCAATATACTGGTTCATGGAAGCTCATGTTTTGGCCAGAGACTCATGCTGATAGACAACCATCAATCACCCAGTAGACTATAATCACACATCATTTTCCATAGATAGACAGACAGAATGTCGACTGTCATCAGCAATAGTAAATGAGTGCTAATTTGTAATACTCATTCACCTTTCTAAGCCAGATTTCTTTTCTATTGAGATGAACTATGCAAATTGACATCCAGTAAGAACTTTCCTTGACATTCCCAAATCCTTCAAATTCTATGCCTCCTGCCCTTTCTTCCATTCTCCACCATTCTTTCATTATTGTTTGTATTCTAGTAGAACTGACAGTTTATTGCTATTTGTTTTTATTCCTATTTAACCATAAATGAAAAGTTGGATCAACAATGCGATCACACAGATGATGCAGACTTTGACTTAAATCAAGTTAGTCTTCCTTCTCTCTTTCTCTCTCCCTGTTTCTCTTGTGTTTTTAGGCACTTTGCCAAATGAAAAGATTTGGAAATCTCTAAACTGGCTAATAATTTGGTTGTATTTCATTGGTCCTAACAAAGGCATTGCTCAATGGTGTATTTTGAAATATCCCGTAGGTGGCTCTGGCATTTATACAACTGTATTTTGCACAGCAATCCTACCAGGTAGAGAGGTCTTATATTTTTCCAAATATAAATCGTTAAGCTTGTCAGCATTTAGAAAGTGAAACTTCTCAACAGCTAAAGCATCACTAAGATAGGAGACAAGCAGGATTAACAAAGCACGAAGGAAACCAGTACTAAAAAACTTCTCAGGTGTGGAAATACTTCATGCGTGGATCAAGTTTATACGTTGCAAGTTTTCAATCTGTATTGTTCACTCTGTGATCCTCTTGTTCCTTTTCATGTTCCTATATTGTCCGGGATTGCCTGGCTCTCCTGCTGGATAGATCCCAGAATAATTGAACTGGCTCCACTAGATAAATGAAGCGTTGTTTTTTTAAAAATCATTTCACTTTCTAACTTTCTGAAATGGTGCAATCATGCAGCACTTTATTTAATTTAGAGATTAGGACAGGTTAAGCTACAATCTTATCTCACGTTGCCTCTAGAATAATATTGTGTGTAGATTAACTAAGCTTGGTAGTGAATTTCCTTGGGGGGCATTTAGTGCATTCAGTAGCAATTTATATTTGGAATTGTTGCATCCTTGCCCAACAGCACAGAAGGCATTGCCTCACATTCCAAAAGCAAGGGGGAAAAACCCATGAAGAAATTGCAGCCTGGCTAAAGAGACAGGGTGAACCCTTGCCTGCAAAAGTATCACTTTTTTTTCTTGAGGATTAAAGTACCTGTGAGCCGAACTGTTTACTGATGTGCTTAACTTAACCTTTCTTCTGTCAGCTATTTCCACTCCGCTTCTTTTCTCTTGCAAGAAAAGGGGCAGCTCTGGTACCATTTTCTTTATAGACAGGAAAGTAGCTTTGCCAAGTGTCACTGATAGGAAATAGAGTATCATAAAGGGAAGAGTTAAAGCCTCACCCTCTGCAGTCCTCAGGTGGCTGCTGCTAAAATCATTTTTGGAGCCATTGAAATTAAGAAAATAGCAACAGGAGATGCACATTCTACAGTATCTCCATTTAGACCCACTGGGTGCTTCTCCACTGGAACAACAATCCAAAACAATGAAACCATGCTGTCTATTTAAATGTCAACAATGATTTATTATTATTAACCATCCAGAATCACTCTGAGTGAGATGGGCAGTTTCTAAGACAGATAGATAGATAGATCTCTTACTCCCTCCTTATATAACATGGTTTCTCTCTGTCTATCCTATTTATAATATAGTATTATATTTATATACTACCATAGTTACTTAGAAGCATTGACTAATTCTGAGGATGTGTAGATGTCTTAATAACAAACACCATTTGTTGTGTTCTCTGCTTACTTGATTAATGGGTATAGAAGCAACTATATAGGATGTGACAAGCAAGTGCCTCACGACTTGGCCTTGGATGCCTAGATGTTGATCTCAATCTCAGCATCATGGATAGCCAAGATACAGCTGCCCAAATGTGGCTGAGCTTCAACATCTATCATGTAACGTGGCCAAATGTATTGACCAATATTGGGAGATCTGCTGGACATGTTGCCTGCCTCTGCAAGACAAATATTTTATTGTGTGGTCTATAACAAATCACATTCCTTTAGTCTCAGTTTTCCATTTTTATGAGACTTGAGGTTCAATTTCATTTCCCTACTAAACATGGTACAAACAAGCTCCATTAGTGGTTTCTCTCTTCTGACATAATTTTGGCTATTGATACAATCTAGCATGTTTCATCAGTGTTGTGGTTGATGATGCAGTCAGAGGCTGGGATCTTCCCAGCTCCTATTAGTTGGTTGGGACTGCTGTGGTCATGCCTCTCCCCTTAAACTGTGGGCTCTGCTCTCCATGAACATTTTGGCTTGAGCTACAAGAGAGACTGAACATCTGGATTTCACAGAGGCATCTGTATGCTTCATACATGACTGGTGCTTTCCATAATAAATGTCAGGTCCTGCATAGGGTCCTTATAAACACAGGCACAATATTCTTTTGAAAGAGCACTAGGTCTGTATTTAAAAAACAGAGCTCTTTCTTCTATTTATGTATTTATTGTATATTACTTATACCCAATGTCCTTTGACAAAGTAGGTGGCCTTAAACCAGTGCTAATAATACTGTGCTAACAATATTGTTTTAAAGTGGAACAATGTTGATTTAAAGTAGGAAAGAGAGTTTATTCTACCAGATGTCTGTTGTTGGTCCTATTAGGTGCATTGTAAGTTTTCCAATGCTTCTTCTGACAATGGGTTTCATGGGGCTATCCCTACACCATTTTGCCTACTCTGTGTGATACTTCCAGGTGCTGCTGTCCATGAAGTCATCACTGCCAGGAGTGCCATTCCATTATGGCACAATTTAAGGATGGATGGATGGATGGACTGCATGCCATCAAGTAGTTGTCAATTCTCAGCAATCATCTGGATAGCTTTTCTCCATGAGGATCCTAACCTGGTCCTTCAGCTGTTCCAGTGGCACCCCATAACCATTGTAACTGAGCCTATCCACCTTGTTTCCCATCCTTTTCTTTCCTTTCACCTGTTCCTGCACTGATGTTGCTGAAGTAGGCTAATCTGAAGCTGGTCAGTTGTGCTTCAAGTGAGAACTCTCAGTTGATTTGTTCAATGATCCATTTGTTTTCTTAGCTGTCTGGGATATTTTCAGAAGTCTTCTCCAATATCAAAATTCAAAAGCATCAATATTCTATCTTGCTTCTTCGAAGTCTACAAGTTAAGAATGGACCTCTGTAAACTGTTGGGTGGACAGTTTGACAACTTTCTAAACTTTAAACCCCTTTTACACTTGCCAACTTTTGTCCATCTGCATGTTAAGAAGAGTAGTTGGTGGTTGATTTTCCCACTAGTAGGTGATGCTTGGTGGAAAGGAAGATAAGGTAGGAGAATCTACCAGCCCTTAATTTGTCCTATATTAAAACTGTTAGGCTGTATTAAAATGCTGGCTTGATTATTCAGGCAGAACAAGGATTAGCAATGAGTACAATGCAATTCATGCCAACATACTTTTCTGCTGGTTCATGGACTGGAGGCAAGCACTTTAATGTGGCCTTCTGGCTGTGTCCTATGTCTTATGTTGACTTATATCTCAGGGGATGTTTGGAAGGCAAACATGATAATAACTGGATATCATATTCATGTAGGTCATCACTGTGTGTGGTGCAGGAGGTAATTGGATATTTTTTGGCAATGTCTTCTTGTAACGTTCCATTGTAATTCTTGAGATCAAATTGGAAACAAAAGTCTGATTCCTGCTGTCTATGGATTTAAGATACTTGCTCCCTTATGAATTTATACAAATATAATTAGACATGCTTTCTTAGTGATGCTTTCAAGAAGTGTTGGAGCACGTCTATAGCAAAAAATAAAACATCCAAGTGTGCATATAAACACACAAACATTTTTTGTTTATTTTACAAAACATTTTTAATGTTTTGGGAATGATGGAAGAATCTAAGGATGTGTTTAAGTGCTGGAGAGTTTTTGATTCAGAGGATTGATTTTGCAGCAGCAGCCCTACAGCCTGGAGTAGATGATAAATAAAATTGTGAGTTGTGGCTTTCCCATTTATAGCCATTTTTTTTTGTGGCATTAGCAGGGTCCTTTTCCCAGGATTTATCCCTGGAAAGGTTTGGTACACCAAATCTTAGCAGAATTGAATATTTGATGAACAATCAGATTAGCTATTAGCTGTCTAAGCTATTAGGAGCAATGCCTGTAACATGGGAACTTGGGATACATCTGTAAACTTGGGAAATCGGGACCAAGACACTTCTGAATTATATGAGATGTTTTCAAAATTTTACTGTGCACTTTTTAAGACATAATATAACTATGAATGTTGATAGCTACTGCCATGAGATTACCTTCTTATCTCTGTATGGTTTATGGGGATGCTGTTAATAAGGCAAGCAGCATTTGAAAATACATTTTTAAATATGTAAAATGTTAACTTCAAAATGTTAAAAAATGTTAAAATATTTAAAATGTTAACATGATTATGTATCAATCTCCAATTCCTCTGTAGATAGACATGGCCTTGAATTTGTGCAGTACTGACTGCTGATTGCGATTTTTGCCACGTGTAACATCCATAAGGGTTTTTTCTTGACAAATTGACAACTCTAGCCACCTAGAGTCACCCTAAACAGCGAGATGGGGGGTTATATACATTTAATAAATAAACTCCTGGGAGTCTAAGACTGCTAGATATTTATCAAGATGTGAATCACTGTGATCTTTGCATATCTTTCTGGATGAAAAACTCGTCTAAGGGGTTATATCCTCTGCTTGGTTGCTTCATTGTCAGTATAGGCTGGTAATCATTCCTGGTGGATAGAAACAGAGAAAACTGTTTGCTGTTCTTAGTGTTTGTCCTCCTTGGTTCCAGCGTCCACATGTTTTACATTATGACTCACCTAATTCACACAGTTAAACTTTCAGTACATAATGTGATGAAAGAGTTATTTTTTTTTAGCTGGTATGTTGCAGAGTTTGATGCCAGTCAGGGATGAGAGAAAGTGACTGGCCCAAGATCATCCAGTTGGCTTCAGGGCTGAAGGGAGGATTTGAATCTGGATCTCTCTATTCCTAATCTAGCATATTAACCATTATACCATGTTGGCTGTTGTAGAAAGAGGGTGTTATTCTCTATTAATCTCCCATTCATTGTCAAACAGACTTCACGGTACACTTTTCTGCTCTACTTCCAAGTACATTTTTCTATGTTACGTCATCTTAAGTACTCCTATCTGTTTTGGGTGATGTGTTTCAATTTGTAGACTAACACTAGCAGTTTATTTGCTACTTTGCAAAGCCAGGAATGTCCCTTCAAATAAGTCAAAGCGTTTACAGTGATTCTAATGACTTTTAGAGTTTGTTTTATGATGAATGCTATAATAGTACAATGATTATAACACTTGCTTTGTAAATAGAAGATTGATAGTTTTCAGTTACTATTTTTCTTTTCCTGAGCTTCCTATTTTTGGTCCAACATTGAATTTTTTCACATTTTTCTAGTTATCCAAGTTATTCAGGTTATATGTGAATAGAAGGGAAAAGTACTTCCACTTTGAGTAACTGGAAAGAAGATGAAATGATGTGCTGCCAGACTCATTTGAAAAAATAACACACAAAAAAAGCAGAAAGCTTAGTGGAAGAAATATAATAATTAAGAAATATTTGGCTGGGTTTCATCCTAACAACACTGCATTTATGAAGCAAAACTTATAACATTGTGCTACTATAGTGCTTGCGATAAAGGTAACACTGAAAGAAATCAGAAATAAACAAAGCAGAAATAAAGGATTTTTAAAAGCTGCTTGTTTTTTCCATCTGGGTATACATTTTGATGCTTTAACCTTGCATATATATATTAAATTGAACTATGTGCAGAGATATGTATGT
>JANHZU010003099.1:0-18500 GCA_032468055.1 Acrochordus granulatus | reverse complement strand
ATGTGTACACATATAAAAAGTAATTTTCTGAAAGATCCACTTACTCAGTATGCAGAATATGATTGCTTTCATGATGAAAGCAATTGCTTTCATCAAACAGAAAGTTGGAAAGGCAGTGTGAAAATTGTCCAATGAGAGGATATGGTAGCTTGTTGTCTGAACCTTGTGTCTTGCAAAGGTTGCTAATGTCTTTAGTCTGGGCAGGATTATCTTAAGCCAGTGTAAAGTTAGGTCAGCATGATCACATGACAGAAGTAGCTTAAAGAGTAAGTGCACATCTGCTAAATGGTGCTCTAGGCGAAACATGAAGTATGGTGAAGAAATGGCAGTCGAGACTAGTGGTTTACTTAAGAAATGGGTCAGGCCTGTAAGCCCAGACCTATGTTTTTTTTTTCTAGATCTGAGATGAGAATAACATTTATAATATTCCATTTCAGTTCCAAACTGGGAAACTTTCTTATAGTTGTTGTGGCCATGTACTTACATGTACAGATATAAACACAGATACTTAATAGTAAGCTAACCTGGGTTATGTCACCAAACAAGATAATATCATGCAATTTGTGTGGAATTGGTGAAGCCCACTGAGGCAAAAGAACCTAAGTAACATGGTGTTGTCCTCTTAAGTAATTCTATGAGAGAATCCTATTGCAGTAGTTTCACAACGTCCTTTGATCTAAATAAAAAGGTTACAGATAGCCTAAATATCTAAATCAAAGTTGTATTTTCAGATTAATTAATGACCACCTTGAAATCTTCCTTAATAATGTGGTGTATGAATTCACAAAAACAGCATGATGGAAGGGTTTATCCCATCTTTCACTACCGTGGCCTGAATCAGATAGTCTTCCATTTCTTTTTCTTGGATATTGTGGTTAGAGTTGTGGGATGTTCTGGAAAATTTCAAATCAGAAAGTGTTTGGAAGATTTCCTATGCCAATGAAGATGAATAGAATTAGTGTATTAATCTTGATACCATATCGTGAATGTGTATTTGATATACCCTATGATAAAAAGTAAATCTAGCCCTCTCTATGAGGTTTGAACATTACATTCAAACAAAGAAAATATTTTTACTGGAAAGTTTGAAGTAATGCTGCACAATAGACAATAAAATAATATGCAATTGTAATATTCTTATAACTTTAGAATTTTCTTAAACTGTCACTTGAAAGCAAAGATCATATAATTCTGAAGCTATAAAACTAGCCTGAAATACAAAATTTTGACTGTAGAAATTGTTTCAGTCCATATCCTTGACTGAAATCAGACATGGACTCAGTTCTCCTATCTTTTTCCCAAATATGGCTTTACTTCCACAGACATTTTAATCTATTACTACTGTGAATCCACAGACTTCAATGCTGTTTTAAGTTTAGGGTTTCCCCCCTCTTTTTATTGCTGTAATGATTTTGTTGAAAATACAACATTTTCTTCCATTTCAGAGATATTAAAAATTATTTTAAAATTGTTGACTCAACTGGAGTTGCCACCAATTTGATATGGAATGTTCCCATTTCAAATATACCCCAATGTGGTTGTGTGTGTGTGTTTGTGTGCACACATGTGTGTATGTATATGTATTTTTCTAGATACCTATTTATGTGAAAGAACTAAGAGTTAACTTCTTTAGGGTGTGTATTACATGATCTGACTCTGTTGGAGTTAGTAACCAGGAGTTATCCTGTCTACCCTGAGATTATTTAGTGCCTTATTCTGACTTGAAAATGACTGCGTTTCGGAATTCATTTAACACTTTGGACTTTTAAATGGCCCAATTATGTTATTGAATGAATATAACTATTTTATGGTTAACTCTGGATACAAACCAGAGAGATGGTTATTATTTTCCAATTGCATTGACCTTTTCTTTAGAGTTATCTTAGCAGTTCACTTTTTCTTATTTCTTTCTCCATATCACTTACCTACTTTTGCAGACATTTTGGAAGAGGCATGCTGGCCACTGGAACCAGTTGTTATAAAATCTATCATTCTTCTACTCCAGAGATTCTTTATGTGGGAAAAGACTCTTCTGTTGACAAAGTTGTCATATGTTCACACTATTCTCCAAGTGAGCTTTGATTGGTCCAGAAGTCTCTTTCTGCCATATTTATTGAGTGGTATCTGTGTCCCATTCCTGATTGTGCTAAATCGTCAGTTTTATAGAACTGGGAAGCTTCTCCTTGTTTGCGATCCCATCTTATGGCCATCATTACTTCCTTAATGATCACTTAATGAAAAACAAAGACAAAAGAGACATATGTGCATGTATGTACATGAATGTTGAGAAATTGTAATACTAATTTCTTAGAAATGTAGAATATTCCACCATAGTTAGGGAAAATAGTGACCAAATAATTTATGTGCTCCCTGTATCTGCTATTAACATTTTATGTATTTATTTGAATTTATTAATCACCCAAGTTCAAAGGTCTTTAATGGTTTTTGACAGAAGGACTATTTAGACAGAAGAGTCTTTAGCAGGTATCTTCAAATGTTGGCATACCCTCTGTAAAGTAAGACATATGTCCCCCTGACATCTCTTTCAGTTGGGGAGCTCTCTGACTTCTGGGGAAGAGATTAAGACCCAAAGTAATTTGACCTTTGCAGCTAGCAAATTTGAGGATAACAAGGTATTCCTTTGGGTTTTAAAGGCTTTGTTCAAAAAAAGGGATGCCTTGAAGGGATGAGTATAATGATCTTGAATTTCAAAACATACTTTGATACATTAAATGGGTTGGAGAGATAGCATAGGCAAAGGACTTTGAATCTCCTTCACTGTCACCACAATGACCTATGGGAGAACTCATGGTTCTGTTGAAAAGTACTTATTTCCCATAATGCAGAACATTCTGGATTGTTTTAGAATCATTAAGTTCAAAAATATCAGGCAATCTGGGTGCTGATGCTGGTTTATGAACATAATAATTTTAACTGTCATAGTAATTTGGGGAGAAAAAGGCATTGTCAGTGAGAGAAACATGTTGTTGTTCAGTTGCTCAGTTGTGTCTGACTCTTCATGATCCCAAGGACCATAGCATGCCAGGCCTCCCTGTCCTGCACTGCCTCCTGGAGACTGTCCAAATCCACTCCCATCATGTCTGCAATGCTATCTAACCATCTCATCCTCTGCCATCCCCTTCTCCTTCTGCCTTCAGTCTTTCCCAGCATCACGGTCTTTTCCAATAAATCCTCTTTGCACTATGTGGCCAAAGTATTTGAGTTTCAGTTTCAGTGTCTGTCCTTCCAATGAACAATCAGGGTTGATTTCCTGTAGGATTGACTAGTTTGATCTCCTTGCAGTCCAAGGGAACCTGAAGAATCTTCTCCAGCACCACAGTTTGAAAGCATCAATTCTCCAGCACTCAGCCTTTCTTATGGTCCAGCTCTCACAGCCATACATTATTACTGGGAAAACCACAGCTTTGACTATACAGACCTTAGTCAGCAAGGTGATGTCTCTTCAATATGCTAAGTTTGCCTTAGCTTTCCTCCCAAGGAGCAAGCATCTTTTAATTTCACGGCTGCAGTCACTGTCTCCACTGTCTGGAGCCCAAGAAGGTGAAATCTGCCACTGCTTCCATTTCTTCCCCTTCTATTTGCCAGGAGGCGATGGGATTAGATGCCATGATCTTATTTTTTTTATATTAAGTTTCAAGCCAGCTTTTGTGCTCTCCTCTTTCACCCTCATCAAGAGGCTCTTTAGTTCCTCTTGACTTTCTGCCGTTAGAGTGGTATTGTCTGCATATCTGAGGTTGTTGATATTTCTCTTGGAAATCTGAATTCTGGCTTGTGATTCATCCAGCCCAGCATTTTTCATGATGTACTCTACATATAAGTTAAATAAGCAGGGTGACAATATAAATCGTATTCCTTTCCCAATTTGGAACCAATCTGTTGTTCCATGTCTGGTTCTAACTTTTGCTTCTTGACCAGCATACACGTTTCTCAGAAGATAGGTAAGATGGTCTGGTACTCCCATCCTTTTAAGAATTTGCCACAGTTTGTTGTGATCCAAATGCTGGCAATTTGAACTCTAATTCCTCTGCCTCTTCAAAACCCAGCTTGTACTTCTGGTAGTTCTCGGTTCACATTCGGCTGAAGCCTAGCTTGTAGTATTCTGAGCATAACCTTGCTAACATATGAAATGAGCGCAGTTGGACAGTAGTCTGAAATTCTTTGGCATTGCACTTCTTTGGGATTGGAACTGACCTTCTCCAATCCTGTGGCCAGTGTTGAATTTTCCAAATTTGCTGGCATATTGAGTATAGCACTTTAACAGCATCAAAACATACGAGAAGGAATAATAGCCTCACTTGGTAGAAAGCAACTTCACAAGAATATGTCGACTATTTTATTCATTGCTGTTTTGAAAAGGCTGCATCATGTGTACATGTATGTGGGTGTGAGAGTGTGCCTCTGGCTCAATTGCTAAAATATCTTGGGTGGTCTTGAATGCCATCTGTTGGGATGAGCATGAAAAATGTCTTAAAACCTTTTTACAGTTCTTCCCCCAACAAGTCTTTGAGATAAGTTGTGGAAAATGAATGAAATATGGAAATATGTTATTGTTTGAGAATTGGAACTGAAAGAAAAATGACATAAGATCAACACTTGTAGTTCTCAGATTCTAAAAAAAAGCTGTCAATCCTCCATTGGAGAGCAAATTATTTCATCCCTTTATTTTATTTTTTACTGGAAACATTATTTTGTGACACAAAGAGCAGGAGAGGGAAATATAAGTTCTATCCATTACGAATGAAAACTAAGAAATAAATTTGGACACATGAGAGTAGAGTTCCAAGAAGCATAAAATCTTTTCTGACATTTTCTTTCTGCGTTAAAAATGTAACTTAAAGATCTATTGATTCGTGCAATATGATTGATAAGTAAACAAAGAAATAATTCATACTAATTAGTTGGCAATTTTAGAAATATAAAAAGACTTTATTTAAAATCGTTCTTTGATAATTTCCAATAAGTTTATTATAAATATTATTTAACTCATTCTTCAGACAGAAGTGTTCCTATAGTATTTTTTATACAATCAATGAATTCACAGGTGTATAAAAGATGTGGCACAAAAAAAAATAACAGGAATAAGGAAGAGTAAAACAAGTTCACTTACCAGTTTTTAAACTTCAGGAGCTTGATAAGCTTCCATTCTCCTTGAAGTAGGGCTGATGAAGCCCAGCTTATTATTTCATCTGCCTCTGTTGTGTCTGTATGCATTGGTGTATGTGTTGTAAGGAGAAAATGTATAATTCAAGAACTATATCAAATGTCTGAGTTATGCACATTTTAATTTCTTCTTAAAATAAGTCAACTGGCTTACCTCATGATGAATATTGTCCACTTTCACCTTTCTTCCATGCTCTTCTTGCTGATTCTCACTCCCATCTAGTAACCTATTGCGTTATCCAATCATGACCTAATATAAAGACTATCCTGATTATTCTTACTTTAACACAAAATTATTGGTTGACTCTAGACCAGTATTTCTTTTTGCTGTGAGGACTCAAGAACACTTTAATTTGTTCTTGTTTTCAGTATCTTTCATCTGGGAGTAATAGTGAGTGCAGTACAAATTATGCTTATCCAGTAATGAAGAGATACTAATTAGATGACCAGATCTGGCTGCAAAAATCCAACAACATTCACATCTGATTTCTGGCAAAAGACACCCATTGTGGACACTAAATGATTGCTGCAAAAAAAGTTGTAAAAATCAGGTGCGGTCACATTACCTGCTTAACGACTGGTACAACGTACAACTGTAATTCCAAGCTCAGATATGATAGTAAGTTGGAGGCTACCTGTATTTAATTTAAAAGATTTAAATCCCACAAAATTGTTCCTGAGGAACTGCTGCTACCTGAAATTCTAAATGCTACGTCTGATGGGCTATAACAGCAAGTTATAGCCCATCAGTTAATAAACAATTCATAAATTGTTTATTAAACTGTTCATAAACCAGATTGGTATAGTGTTTAAGGTAGCAGGCTAGAAACCAGGAGACCATGAGTTCTAGTCCTGCTTTAAGCACAAAGCTAGCTAGATGACCTTCGGACGATCATTCTTTTAGCCTTAGGAAGAAGGCAATAACTGAAAATCCTTACCAAGAAAACTTCAAGGACTTGTCCAGACAGTCTCCAAGAATCAAAGAGGAAGAAAGCTGACTTCAGGACTCAAAATGTATCTCTTAATTTGGGCACTCAAGTCAGCGCAAACTGGGTTTCTCATTGCAAATGGTTCCCTTGCACACAGAGAGATGGGTATGTAAACCTCAGAGGCTTTCAGTCCTATTCCCTTTGCATATGGATCAGATTTGATTCCTAGATGAGGATTCATTCTTTTTTAATTGCTTTCTACCCGAGTTTGCTCCCTCCCTTGCATGGGGAGAGTGATTTTTGGCATGGAAAGGGTTAATGGCAAGTGCTGCTGGGCTCAGGAATGTGGCAATGCCAGTCAGGGGTGGGGCCTCTTTCCCAAGAACCTCTTTGGGGATTGTTTTGTTTTTGTTGCTCAAGCTTATAAACTTACTCGCATTTGGGATAGGTTGGAGAGCCAATTCCTGTTTTATTCTCTATGGGCTCTAAAGTAGTCATACCTGTAGTAAGTTATTTCCAGCATTAACCTGTGAGTTCAGAGCTTAAAAATAAAAAGACTGTGCACATGCAGATGACTCTGTGTGTAGGCGTGTGCCCTGATTTCAATCTTCCATTTCACAGCAGAATACTACATGTAATTTGCAAGTATGTATACTGTAATAAAGCCTTCCTAAGCTGCTGCCCTCCAGATGTGTTGGTTTACAACTCCCAAAATTTCCTGCACACCATGGCCATGCAAAATAGAAAGTCTATGTGTTACAGTTCAGTATCTGGAGATCTGATTACGTATTAGCGCCCGTGGTCAACATTCATATACTATTGTTCTTGGAGAGGAGCTCATTTAGCTCAACAATGCTCCCCATATTCATAAAGAGATGTTTCCCTTTCAGTAACTAAATTTCCAGGAATAGAAACGTTCTTCTATTATCTTTTGTTCAAAAGTCCTGTGCTTAGTTTTGTCTTTTTAACTGCAATAGGGACAAAAAAAATGCTTTAGGTAGAGGTGTTCAAAGGGAAGAGTAGTAAAAAACAAACACACAGACAGATTGCTGCAATAATTAATTGTGACTTTTTGATGAAAGGTCATAATTAGTCTTTCAGTGACTCTGGGGTTTTGGTCCTAGGTAAGTGATTCACTTTACAACATTATTATGCAGATAACAGGATAAAGAATATGAAGTGTTCTTCTAAATCTTTTTTGAAGGTAGTTTATGAAAGATGTCAACAATGTTAATTTTAACATTTTTTTTATATTTATGATTTTATTGTATTTTAAGCTGCTCAGAGTCGCTTTGGATAGATATAAACAAACTTTTCTTTTTGCAGCTCCACTTAATAGTCTGTTATTTGGACAGTAGAAAAAGTCTTCCACACTGATAAAAGTTTTCATATATTATAGTCCACATTTAGGAAATGGGCAGAGTGGATTTTCATTCCACCTCTCCCCAACATTTAAAGATTATTTATGATTGTTAGATGGGGTGAAGGTGGGTGGGTGGGTTGAGAAAGACAGGGCTTTTCCATCTTCTGAAATTATGAAAACAAAAAGTTTCAGGTGTAGTTACACATAAACTTGGCAAAACAACCTCTTTACACAGTAAAAGGCTTTGAAATTCTGTATTGTTTTATTTTATTTTGGTTGGGTGTATTATTGACCATTTTTTAAGATATGTGATGTGTGAATCCATCAGTGGATTACTTTCTGAAGCTATTTTGATTATAATATCTTACTGTAAATGGGAATTGAAAAGAACTATTAAAAATTATTTCTTATAATTGCATTTAATAGCATTTCATTCTAACAACAAAAGACTGTTTGCCCTTAAGCTCATACATTCTCTCCTTCCTTTTCCTCACCCTTCACAGGAAGAGGTGAGAAACTAACTTCTCTTTTTTTAAAATAACTTTTTATTAAAGATTTTCACAAAAGTAAAAGATAAACATGAAAAGATATAAAGACTAAAGAAAAGAAAGAAAAGTGGTACAATATGAAAAAAAGATATTTAAAGAAGCAATTTCTAGTCTTCTTTCAGTGGTTACAAACTTAGTATCTCTCTTCCCTCTTTTAAAGTTACATAATTCCATTCTTCCCATATTCAGCCCTTTTTAATCAGCAGATCCATAAATCACCAGTTCCATGTTTTTCCATTTTCAGCAAAAAGTGCATAAGAGGTTTCCAATCTTCAATAAAAGTGAGAAACTAACTTTTCCAAATGCTACAAATGATGGTGTAAACAATAGCTTGCTCCTGGCTTAAATTTCTGCCTTTCTATAGTTGGATGGAATGCCTAGTTGTGACCTCCCATCTGTACCTTATAAGCAGTAACACTCATATTCTTTGAGCAACCCATTCTATATGTAGTTGGAATTAAATAAAGAGAAGCAATATTTATTTAAATATTGTGTATTTATTTGCCAAATTTGTACCCCACTGCCAACCCAGAGACATTAACGAGAGCCAGTTTGGTTTAGTGGTTAAGGCACCAGGATAGAAAGCTGGAAACCATGAATTCCAGTCCCATCTTAGCCATGAAAGCCAGCTGGGTGACCTTGGCCAGTCACTCTCTCTCAGCCCAATGTACTTCACAGGGTTGTTGCTGTGGAGAAAATAGGAGGAGGAAGGTGTGTTGGATATGTTTGCCACCTGAGTTACAGTATCTGTAAAAATAATAAAGGTAGGATATAAAAAATAATTATTAGTTTGCTCCTCTCACACATTTTGAATAACATTTGGACTCTTGGAGTCAGTGCAGTATAGTCAATATGTATTTAAATCAAGATCTTGAAATTATTAGTTTTTATGGAGTATAGGAGACTTAGAATTCTAAGGTTTTGAGCAAAAAGCTATGTTTGAACTTCTCTTGATCAAGGCAAGAATCTTTTTTCCTTCCTTCACTGTTCTGTATAATGGTAGTAATTGAGATGAAGTTTATAGGAAAATTATAGGAAAGTAGGATGAAAAACAAGAACTGCAAAACAATTGACAAACAGCAACTGCATGTTGAAGAGTTGATCTTCCATTACAAATAATGCAGCAGCCAGAATAGCTTCTTACTGCAAAGTTAGAAAAATAATGCTATCAGGCATAAACTCTTTATAACCTGATGACCCAGAAATTATAGTAAAATAATTTCTGTTATTCTAATATTATGATTTTGGGGATCTGGCTCAACTTTTGTGGATAGCAATATGTTTCTAGAGGGTAGGCTGAAATCTTTTTGAAAATAATTTCTTTTTTTTCATCCACTTTTTAACAAGAACAAGAGGCTTTTGAGAAGCAAGCTGTTACTTTTCTCCTTGAAAGCCTTTTGCAAAAGTGGTTATTTTTTATTTGTTTTGGAGGGGGAAGTAAAATTTTTAAAAGACACAGAGAATTCATTCCATTATGGGATATATTATTGAAGTCTACGGAAAATACAAACCATGGCAGCTTAGTGCCAGAAGATTTCAGTGCCCTGGCCATAAGTAAACACTGCTGTATATCAGTATATTCCTTATAAACACCTTTTACCATAATCATTGCTCACTATGTGCCAACTTAGTCTTTTGCACATTTGTGTCAAATGTTGTGTTATTACTTTTTCCTCTGGACTACACACTCCATCTCTTTTTAAGTAAACTGAAATGTGTGTGTGGGTGTGTGTATTTTCCCCTTGTTGTAATGTTTTTAAAACCATCAGAGCTAATTGCATGGCTTCTGTCCAAATTCAGATTCAATCTTTCACCTCCATTTCTTTGCTCACTTCTTTACTAAACTTATTTTTTTTCCTCACCTCACAGACTCTGCCACTCCAGAGGCATTACTGACAGCAAAGAAACTTTAGGGGCTATTTTTTATATGGAAGTTAGGAATGTAATGTGCTCAGTGTTCCCTTAGTAGTTGTGACTGCCAGATTGCTTTGGAGAGGAGATCAAATTGTAGTTAGGGACTGTTTTTATAACTACAGAAGGACTCAATTTGCATGAAAGAACCTTCACATTCTTGAAGATGTAACACAGAAAAGCAGCAATTAAAAATTATGAGCAACCAGATTGAATGTGCATACGTGAATTATTTTTCTAATATGTTCCAGTTATCCAATCTGGTGTAGTAATGTAATAGGTTTTTCTAGGACTAACTGCAGTATGTGGGGAGTGGAGAGAAGAGTTGCTACATTTTGGGCAATGATTTGCATTATGGAAAGGAAGGTACACATATTGGTGGACATGATAAAAAAAGGAGTAAGAGAGGTGTTTAGTTTTAATTTTAAATATGGGACTTTCCCCTCTTGGGATGAATGGCTCACCACCTCTCCTTAACTTAGCTGAAAACTACACTGGCATGAAATTTGCTGTCTCCATTGCCAATCCCTAGTATGCATCTTTTACCCCAAGCCCCTGCAGCCATATGATGTCCTTCTAAGATAATAGGTGATAAGGTCTAAGGCAGGGGTGCTCAATCTTGGCAACTTTAAGATGTGTGGACTTCAACTTCCAGAATTCCACAGCCAGCTCAGAGATATTATGCACTTCAAGGCTGCTCCTGGATTATATTGGAATAAGGAGAAAAACTACATCAACAATTGTACAACAATGACTTAAATCTGTTTCACATGTAGTGATATCAAGGGCAGAAAAAAGATGTTGCACATGGGTCCAGAGTGTCAAGTCAAAAGGGTTTTCTGGTCTGCTAAGATAGGACTTGGAGTAGGAAATCCAAGATGTGCTAGATAGAAATGAGGGTGGTACATTCTGGCACATCTGAAAGGCACAGATTTGAGGGAGCCATTTTACACTACTGTATTAAGAAGGTCAGATAGATCAGAAGATTGTGCAATTTTGTCTGGATATATTAAATAAGATTCATATTAGATAAAAATACATCTAAAACAGATTAGAGGCACCATGTTTAAAATATATTATGCCACTCTGCTTCAAAGCTCCTCATGAACAGTGACCAGATCTCCTAAAACTGTTTGCATTTTCTAAAGCCAACTTGGTATCTCACAGGAAACCTGTGGAGCTGTCAAGTTGGGTTTTACAACACTCCCCTGCCATATTCTACTTCCCATTTATAAATTAACACTAATTAGGAAAAGAAGTTACCAATGTCTTTTCCCCATGCTCATTGGGGACTCCTGATCCTTGCAGCATGTAATAGTGTGGACATTTACATTTCTTATGGTACTGAGAAAATAAGCTGCAGATTGTTAGCTAACCTGTTATATCCTTCTCAGAAATAGCGTTAATACCAAGAAAATGTGTCTTTGACTAGCGTAGATTCCTAAAGTAGGTCTTTACCCATACTATATTACACTTCTTGGAAACTCAAGCCACCTTCATTGGAGGGGAAAATCGAGTCATTTTCCTTCCCGGAAGATCTTATCCAAAAGTTTTCAAGCACTTTTGAGATCTTGTTGGAAGACGGGTCATGGCAAGCAGCTCTGAGAAGTTTGGCAGTCAAATATCATGGACAGAGCACAGACATGTTAACAATGGATTTGAAGCAATGTGTCTATAAAACTGATTCTCAGGGATCCATTTATGACAGGGGTTTTGTATGTGGCAAGGTTCATTTCCATTCCCCAACCAGATAGCCTTTTCAGCTGTATTTGATAGAAATAATGGGAGTGGTAGCTCAACACATCTTGAAAAAGCTTCCAGTTTGGGGAAAGTGGTATTAGCAGAGGGTATAAATCACGCTAATGCAATTGCTAACAGTAAGAAAATATGAAGTTCGTCTCTTAAAATGCCATGGAAGATCTTCAAGAGGCATAATGGTAGCCATGAATCTTGAATATTTTTATTTGATTTCCCTCCCCTTTAATTTAGCTTCTGAGAACCATTCTTTTAGACATCCCTGAATTCATTGCTGAGCTCCTTCATGCCCAGAACTGGGATTCTCTGCTGAAATTGCCTTTATCTTTTACCTGTCCAGATTAACCTTCCAAAAAGATATCCCTTTGAATTCTTCTGATTGTATAAATGTCACAATAGGTGCTCCATTGCATAAAAATATTCCTCCTTTTGGCTTTTCTCCTCACAGCCTCAGCCTCTTTCCACCCCAGCAAAAAGGCCAGGTGTCCAATTTGTTTTTGTGTTTCTTTCCATATGCTTTCTTCTCCTGCTAGGATATGGTTGCTTATTTGGGTTTTCAGGGAGAACACCAAGGAAATGTAAATTCAATTTAGATGAAAGAAGGACCAGAAAGAGGCTGGAATGAAAGGAGGAGGGGAGGAATTGGTATTTTACCAAAAATAAAAGCTTATTAGACAAATGTGTTGGGGCAGGGTGTCATTCTGAGGTTAGCATGAAATGAATGCCAAAGTTCAGGCTGCTGCCCTGCTTAGATTGAACCTGGCCTTTGCTTTTTCACTTCTACTGAAATAACTGCAAGCTCTTCACCGACGTAGGCTGGCTGTCTCCCCGTGCGAGTGCGGGAGTGCGCCACGGAGAACACAGTAACACAAAAAGTCTTTGACGTGAGATGGCTCCAGGCCGCTCGGAGCTATTATATCAGCTGTTCCCTATGTATTTTTAATTTGTTTTTTCATCCTTTAAACAGAACTCATTTCTTAGAAACGTGGTCCCTCTCCGCATGTCTCACAGAGAGGCAGAGAAAGCTGCTGCTTTGTCCGCAAGGGCTAGGAAGAATTCAAGATCCGAAAGAACGCGCGGATTCCGGCGCTTCCGCGCGGGACCCATCCCCCCCAAATAAGTAGCCCCGTTACAGTGACCGCCGGGTGGCTTCCACATTCCCACCCGCGAGTGGGGCAGTCCGAGCTCGGCAGTCCAGCGATGCCTGGAGTTGGGCCGAACCCCGAACGAAGATCCGGGACGGGCAAAAGCCTCGCCCCGGCTTGCTTTCTTGAGGTTGCCGCCGCGGGAGAGCCTGCCCTTCCGTCACCCCCTTCCTCCGCCGCCGCCCCCGCCGAGGCTGGAGGCCGCCGCGCCCAAAGCTCGCTGGCAGGAGCCCGCGCTGTTTGTCTTTCAGTGGGTTTCTTTCCCGGTTTCCATGCGCTTGGACACCTCAGCCTGACGGCGCGTTTATTTTTGGAACACGAGCTTCGAGAGAGGCCCTCGCATATGGAAAAGTTTACGGAAACGAAGCCTTTAAGTTAGCTGCTCGCTTGAAATCTCGTGGCTTTAGCTGCTCGGGGCGCTTGGCAGGACCCGCGGCAGGGGACGGGGGGGGGGCCGCGGCGCGGAGTCAGCCGAAGCCCGCGCAGCGTTAAAGGGGCCGAGCGCCAAGCAGTGCCCCCTCCCCGCCCCGTTCTCGAGGGCAGATTTGGCCGGGGCAGCGAAAGGGCTCGAGGCAGAAATGAGTCCGAACGGTTGGCAAGAGGCCGGGCCTTGGCTAGCTGACAGGATGAGGGACGCCGCTGTGAGGAAACCCCGCGGCACCGAAGATACGCGGCGGTAGCGTGCTTCCTCCCCCTCCCCGCAATAATACAGGGGAGAAGATGGTTGAGGCAACGCACGCCTTGCCTCTGGTACTGCAGCGCATGAGCCCCCTCAGATTGGCCTCACTCTGGGTGGAACTCCGTCCGTTTGGGAGAAGAAAAATGAAAGACGGAGCGGGCGGGGCGGGGCGGGGGGGCGGCGAGGAGGAAGATGCGAAGACGGAGCAGAGGCGCGCGCGCAAGCGCGTTCGCAGGCCGAGAGTCTCGGCGGGGGAGAAGGCGAAGAGTGAGTGATGGGTGGGGGGCGGCCGGCATCGGCAGGGGAAAGTCGCTGCCCGGGCTGTTGCAAATTAGGGCTGTGGTGTTGGGTTCCCTGTGGAAGATGTGAGCTCACGTTCTACCCCCAGGGTGGTACAGCCCCAGCCAAGGGCTGGCAGCAAGAACATAAGCTCCATTTATCTGGGAACCTGAAATGACTCTTGATTTAAATCATATGGTTAAAAAGCACCCGAAGAAGAAAGAACAACATCAAAAAAACAACAACAACAAAACAACCCAACCCTTTGCCTGCTTTTGGAAGTGGTTCAAAAGGGAAAACGCACACACGCACAAAAAAACACACACGGGTACGTGAAGAGAAAACCCTTAAAGGGCCAGCCCCTCTGCTTTTTGCTCCAGAAACAGCTGGAATCAGGCAGCAAACAAGCCCAATGGTTCAGTTCCATGCCATCCACAATTGCATCTGCGGATTGGGGCTCAATCTGAGAATCTGTCTGGCTAGGAATTTATGAAAAGAGACATTAAGTCGTCTTGGGAAGAGGGCTTTTAAAGCAAAGAACTAATACTGGCACTATATCAATCCAGTCACTGAAGGGACCCCTATTTGATAAAGGTGTCTATGTCCATCTCCCTTTGAAGGAGAGTTTGTTTTTATTAGCTTTTATCTCGGTGGTGATAATGTATTTTTGATTATTTTCTGGAGGAAACATCTTGAGGTTTTTCTTGCATTTTACCAAAAAGATTACTGTATTCTTGTTTGCTCCTTTAATGCCAAAGTCATGGTATTCATTCTCTGCTGGGTGACCTTTCCCTGTTCCTTTTCTAGCAAGCAATTCTGGACTTGAAAAACAGGCAGCAGTGAGTACCCTTGATCATGTACTCAGTGTGTTTGCCTTATCACAGAACAATCCTAACCAGTTTCGCAAATGTCTTCGCTTTGGGACTGTATTTCCAAAACAGGATGGGGAGGCAAGCTTCAGCACAACATTTTTATTTTGGAAATTAATTACAATGTTTATGTATTTAGCTTCTTTCCCTAACACTTTTTAGAAACTGTTAACTGTCTTTTTTTTTTACTGGCCCTTTGCCTATGCCCTTAAGAGTATTTTCCCCATGCTAAGATTAAGCCAATGAAACTTCAGCCGAAGTGGGAATAAGTAGCATAAAGAGTTTACTGGGCTAAAATTCATTGTCTCAAATGACTGATTACAAATAAGTCGCGAAGCAAGTACTTCTGCCTCTCCCCCCATATTGTCTATACTACCAGAGCCCAGGTATTACACATACATATTTCATTTTAGCCTTTTTATATACACATATCAAAAATTATGGAGGAAATCTATGGCAAACCTAGACAGTATAGTAAGAAGCAGAGACATCCCCTTGCTGACAAAGGTCCGCATAGTCAAGGCTATGGATTTCCCAGTAGTAATGTATGACTTGAGAGCTACTATAAGGAAGGCTGAATGTAGAAGAATTAATGCCTTTGAATTGTGGTGCTGGAGAAGACAGCAAGGAGATCAAACCAGACAATCCTATAGGAAATAAACCCTGATTATTCAATGGAAGGACAGATACTGCAGCTCAAATATTTTGGCCATCTAATGCAAAGAAAGGAGTCATTGGAAAAGACTGTGATGCTGGGAAATATTAAAGGCAAAAGGAGAAGGGGATGGAAGTGGATGAAATGATTAGATAGATAGATAGATAGATAGATAGATAGCATTGTGGATGCAATGGCATGGATTTGGGCAGACTCCTTGAGGCACTGCAGGACAGGGAGGTCTGGTGTGCTGTGGTCCATAGAGTTGCAAAGGGTTGGATATAACTGAGCAACTGTACAACAACAATAAAAATTTAAGTCTAACCTATTTTTTAACAGTAATACAAATTTGAAAGTGGAAATAAAAGTACCTCAGTTCGTAGTTTTGCCACAGCCCCATGAGTTGGCATCTGGGGAGTTGCAATAAGAATTTCATCCAGATTTTTCCCATTAGGCTTTTTAAATAAAAAGAGAAAAAAGGAAAAATGTATATAACCTATTAATATTTTTAAAAGTCTCATTCTTTAATTGCTTAAGTAGAAATAGAGACTTCTTAGAATACTCAGCTTAGTACTTTGTATAAATTTTATGCTTCCAACTCACCTTATGATCTTATTTATAGAAGCTGATGATATAGCAGTATACTAAAATTATTACATCTACTTTTTACCCAACAGAAAACTTCTCAAGAGGATAATCTGAAGAAATGCTAAGATCTTTACCACAGCACTATAGGCAGAATTCTCATTCTTTAATTCTCCCTCCTCTCAATTTACAGTAATTTTAAGTCACAAAATATTTTAGAACAGAACAGCTATTAAAATTTTTAATTATATTAGTACTTAAATTTGGCTTTGTATGCCACTTAGAGTATTCACTCTCCTAGTAAGTAGCATAACCACTGACATCTCAAGCAACAGAAAAAAATCCACAATGGCAAATTTTATGAATCACAATAAATAACCTCTAATTTGAAGACAATCTTTAACAATCACCCAACAATCTTTGTTAAGTAAAGATAACAGATAATTTTTATTGCTTTTTATGGTCTGTAGCTACTATAGGTTCTTATCAGAGTAGGATTGGAATAATATTGTGTTTTATATGCATAGCTCCAAATATTTTAATAAAGCTTTTCCCAATCTTTTTACATAGGTACTTACTATATCTCCTAAGTGTTCTCTTACTTGTTGAGGCAAAATGCCTGCTGGTCCTGGGAAGCGACGAGTCTTAGCTCGCAGAGAAACATGAGCCATTGGCTGGGGTGTCTTGCTGGCTGCTGTGACCAAACGGACAAGATGGTTGGTGACAACAGGGGTTTGAGGCTTTCCAGTACCTGCAACTGAACTTGGGGCTTTAGGGATGACAGGGGGAGTTCCCACAGTTGCTACTGAAGGACCATATGTGACATGAAGTTGACCTCCATTAGAGACCATTCTAAAGTCAGAGCAACTGGGGCTAAATATTGCTGATTTTGGCAGCCTTGAAGGGGTACTTGTTGAAATGAAAGGAGAGCAAGGTCTAATCAGAGGCAAGTAAGGACTGCTGCATTCAGCAATGGATTTATCTGAAGAAGACTGAACAGTCTTTATCATCTGAATATTAGAATTAGAAAGGGAGCCAATACTGTTGCTAATTCCTAAATTAGCCTGGGAAAATCCAGAATCTATAGAGGTAGGCCTCAAAATTGACTCTGAAGAAACTCCCATTGGCTGGAGATGGCTGACAACCTCATCAATTTCTTTTCGAGTTTTTTTCATTTGTGAAGTATCTAATCCAACAGGAATCATTGGTATCACTGAATTTGTAATTTGTTGTTTCTTGACTGTTTCTGTATCATTGTCTCTCATCTGCTTCTGGGATCCACAGTCAGTACTAAAAGATTCTGGATACATACTAGACTCTTCTAAATCCATGCATGCAGCCAATACAAATTCATTGTCAAGCTCATCACTCGGGGCATCCCCAGAGGGAAATGTAGCTGGAGGCCTGTTCACAAATTTAAATCTCTTGCCTGAAGTGCTATTTGATTTGCACTTGGCTACGAAGCCTCCTGAGTCCTTTTGAACTTTGAAGCTGCTTATCATGGGAAGCATATGGTTGCTTTTGGCCTCAGTAGTGCAGATACCTTCTCCAAATTGAAATCTGGAGCAATTTTGTACTTGTGAAATAGGAGGCATCGCTTCTGAAAAACTATAGGTGCCTGGATCCTTAACTGGCTTGAAAGCATTGCCAGGAGCTCTCAAACCTGCTGAAAGGGGTCTCAGACTTCTTAAATTAGCAGATGTTGTATCTAGAGCGTGCTTCTCCACATCAGTCACAGCCATCAAGAAATCCTATGAAAAAATGAAGAAGATAAGCCTTGCCATGAAAAGTAATATACAGTAGTACCTCACGAGTAACTCACAAGATGTGAAACTCACAGGACGAGCAAAAAAAATTAATCAAATTTATTCCGCTAGACGAGCTGTTACTCATGAGATGAGAAAACTTCGTGCCATACCTTGCGCGTCATCAGTAAGCATGCTCTGTATTTCCCGTTCAGGCAGCAACTCCACATGAGAGTTCTGCCGATGCAACAAGCGTGCACACGCGTTCTGCTGACAACCCCGCGTGAGAGTTCTGCTGACGCAGCAAGTATGCGTGCGTGTTCTGCCGACTCTACCTCGTGCTTTACTCCATTGTTGCGGACAGAACAAGAGTTCTGCCGACGCAAGAGCGCGTGTGTGTTCTGCCGACTCTACCTCATGCTTTACTTCATTGTTGCACAAACAGCAACCCCGCATGAGAGTTCTGCAGCAAGCACACACGCACATTCTGCAGACTCTGCCATGCGCAGTTTACTCCATTCCCATACGGGAGGCAGCGCACGCGTTCTGACAACACTGCCACATGGCGGCAGGTCAACGTTTCTGATCGCAATGAGCACCGCGTGATGAGCTCATGTGGGAAATCTCACAACGGAGCTCTCCTTTCTCGCTGCGTAAACATTGTAAATTAAGTGAAAGGCATTCAAGAGATAGAACTCCCGAGACTTCAGACTCCCTATTCAGTCTCCAGGAAGTCCCCTCTCCCTCGCGCTGGGATATTCTCAAAGCGCGCACACGTGCCCGTGCACACACACACACACACACAAAATAAAGCGGAAATTGTCCTTCTCCTTGTCCCAAATAAAGCAGAAATCCC